>CASHTH010004372.1:0-37800 GCA_030341885.1 Geodia barretti
AGAGATAGGAGAAGAGCAAGAGAGATGAGAGGAGAGACGAATAGAGAGAGGAGGCAGAGAGATAAGCTAGGGAGGTAGAGAGCGAGCTATTATAAGCGCGAGAGGTCAGCTTCTTTATATATTAGTATAGCTACGATAGATATTCTGAATATCCTCTCAGAGATTATATCCTCTCTCTCTTTCTCTTCTCTCTGTCTCTCTTTCCACTTCACCCACACTTTCTCATATTCGGGGGTTTCTCCAGAAAAGACAGGACCTTGAGTCTGGCCACGACGGTCGTGTCTTTGTCGCTGCGGTGGACGTCCACCATCTCCGACGTCTCTGTCGACGCTGGCATTACTGTCGTCGTTCTCTGAGTCATATATTTACAGGTAGAGAGAGGGAGGGAGGGAGCGTAGGGAGGGAGGGAGAAGGGATGAGCGGGAAAGGAGAGGCGGGAGGGGAGGGGAGGAGCAGAGAGAGGGAGGGAAGGAGAAGAGAGAGAGAGGAGAGAGAAGGGAGAAGGAGAAGAGAGAGAGAGAGAGGAGAGAGAGAAGGGAGAAGGAGAAGAGAGAGAGAGAGGTGCCATAGAAAGGAAGGGTGAAGCTGGTGTGTTTGCTGACAGATGCCAATTTGGCAGTCGTCCAAGCTCCACCTCACCACAGAAACACTACACACAGAGGTCTCCCTATATGTGATGGAATTGCAAAATCTCTTCAAATTCTCCGTCGGTTAGGTCAGAGATTTAGAGCGAGAGATTGTGCAGTAAAGAACTGCTGGAAGTCAAACTCTGGTACGACAAACACACTGGGCATTTGATCACAGTCTTTGGCTACCTACACGTACTACTGGCAGACACATAAGTATATGCATACGTACATATGTAGCTATTATGCAATAGTGTATTGGGACAATGCTATAATAATACGGCTAAGAGAGCAGGTCAAGTGCCAAAGAGAGGGGAATCAGAAAATTGGCAAGAAGTCTCTACGTGGGGCGAACCCTCTAATGCACCCTAATGACAATGGAGCAGCGGTATGGCAGTGCCAGGACCTAATGGATGGAAGCCCCTGTACGTCTATAGTTGCCGGTAGAGAACACTGACTCCTCGGCCAAATGGTGGCTCTGTCTAGACTGCTTTCAGAATGCATTTTTATCACACACACTATATGAGGAGCACCTACGTATGTACCCGGCCATACAAATGCTAGTGCTAGGGAGGGATGGAAAAAGCACTGCAAAATTTAGCCGCATAATGGCCCATCATGTGAGAATGTATGAACATTTTATACGTACTGCTGACTGGTATTTGACAAAGTTGTAGTGTACCCGTTGCTATGTTTCTCCGTTACCTTGGCGATAATCTTGTCGTCGGAGAAGAGCCCCTTTGTCTCCTGTCGGAGGGTGTATCTGATCTCGGGGAGGGGGGAGTGGGTCCAGAACTCCCCCGCAATGTCGAATGTGGCGCCGCCAGACTCAGACACCAGCTCGGGGTGCGTCTGCAACGGATCGCTACTTCCGTCCACCAGCTGGGAGGGTGGAGATTACAACATTGCATGCAGGAACGATTCTAAGAAAAGTTGTCCTTATTAGAGATGTGTCATTGGAGAAGGATTCCACCTTCCACCTCAGATCGGAGACACCTTAATACCTCAAAGACACAGAAGACTCTCTTGCCGTCGGTCGGCGAGGTGAACTGCTGCAGCTCCTGACGGTGACTTTCAGTTTTAGGGAGAAGGAGAGGTTCTGTTTGTGGATGGTTCCTCCGCCGCTGTCTGTCGAGACCAGCTTCCTGGGCACAGTGAGGGCAGTGAGGGAGGGAGATAGGGGAGGAGAGTGAAAACCCAACTATAAAAACTTTATCAGGGCAGTGTGAGAAGAGAAATAAAACATTATAATATCAACATTTAAAACTTTCCCCGTGAGATCGGGTAAAAGAATATATCGAGAAATAGGGGAGAAGAAATCACCGAATTAAACTCTAAAGAACGAAAAAATTAAAATCAATATAAATAATTAAAAATATTTAAGTGGAAAAAAAAGTAGCACAATTTTAAATTAACAATATACAAAAAATTTAAAATAAAGTTATATTATAAAAAAATAAACAAAAATAAAAAGTGTAGTTATCACACATTTTAGTTTAATTAAGTCTCCATGCTTACTCTCGGAACACGAAATAATGTTTTGCTTTTACAAGGCCCGAAACATCAAAATTTCACTAAAAATCACAAGCCTTTAAGCCGCACTATCAACTAAAAGAACAATTTGGGAGAAACACGTTTAAGTCCAGTCTAGCGAAGAGAGAAGTCCTTGTTTTGTGATGGTTACATCATGCTGGTCACACAGCATGTGGTGGTTACGTACAGTAACCTAGGTACATAACATTGTATGTGAAGATGTGAAGACGTCATCATGTGAAGGGATCAGTGGACCAGTAACCAAGTAAGACGTCACGTAAAAGGGGAGGCGAGTGCACAGAACTCACTTTTTCCGACTAGGGTTTGGGTTGGTGCCAGGCGTGGCCAGAGAGAGGTGGTCAAGGTTGAGCATGAGGGCCTTGAGGTGTTTCAGCTCCTCCTCGCGATATATCTCCTCCACGCGCCGGCTCCCAAATTTCCCTTCTTGTAGCGTGGCTCGCTGGCGTGATGGCGAGAGGAGGGAGGAGGGAGGAGAAATGATAAAGAAAGATGCGGAGATGAGAGAGGAAAGGAGAGAGAGAGAGAGAGAGAGAATTTAAACAGCTGTGAGGGCCGTCTGGTGAATCTGAAACTCAAAAATCACATTTCCCCAAGACTGGAATTCATACCCTTACACATAGCGTACATCGTATATACACATTGAAGGAAGAGAGATACCTTGTCTTTGAGAATCAGCTCCCTCTTCTGCAGCTCCCTTCTCACCACCGCCTCTTGTTCCTCTTTCACACCAAGCTTCAGAGAGAGAGGGAGAGAAAAGAGTTGAAACGCTCTTATGTGTATATAGCTCGTAACCCATGACTGAAGTGGAGTAGGGTTCCAGCATTTGGAGGTTGTTCAGAACCTGTTTTACTATGCATCGAGTAACCATTTTGTGTGACTCAAAACTTAGTCTTAAATGGAGTGACAATGGCGGAAGCAGAGAGAGAGAAAAGTTGGAATGTTCTGCATGCATTCCAACCGAATAATTTGCAACATTCCTCCTACATACCATGTATCCCATACTTTCCGCACGCTTTCATCATTCTTCACAAAAGACGGTTGCCAGAAACTCTACAAACAACCTGCTCCTCCTTCTCTCTAGATTACGTATCACAATTATACACACCTGGCAAACTCTGTACAGGACCTGATGCTCGATCCTCTTAACGTTCAGAATCTTCTGGAACAACTTGTACAGATTCTCACGATTCGGACCCGTTCCTCCTCCACCTGCCCCTCCGACCGCCCCGCTCGCACCGCCGGGACTGGGGACGCGAACCCCGCGTAGCGTGGTGCGGGCGCCGTGTTCGACCAACTTCCTGAAAGTGCTGCACCAGGTGTGAAGCTCTGTACTGTCGACGTCCAGCGCATTGCTCGTGTACATAATGTGTTTTGTCGCCAGAACTTTGAAAATAGATTCCAGTTCCTTCACGGAGAAGCTACCACTGTGGCTCATCGAAACAACATCGCTTCGCGCTAGGACGTTGTCGAGGTACCAGTCGAGACAGTTGAGAAACTTGTCGCCGCGCAGACACTTGTTTTCGGCCGCGCTGATCGAGATGGCAGATTTCGCAATGATCTCCCAGTCCTGGTTTCGACAGGTCTCGAGAATATCGACGATGCCCGTGAATCGAGCCTCGTTTAGTTTCGGTTTAGGCGGAGCTGTCTCGAGCTGGTATTTGGCGTTGAAAGGGTAGGCGATGCACCGCGCCACCATCAAGTAGAGAAGTTTTCGCTCATGGTCGACGTATTCCCCCTCTTCTGCGGAATCGTCTGAGATTGTGTGCCCCCGCACGAGGGGGACAATGAGGCTTCCCGTGTCCGAAAGTTCGCTGCCTTGTTTGACCATGTCTCGACCCATGCTGAGAACCAACGTGTCCGAATCCATCGTCAGCGTCCGGGCGCGCGTTACGTGCGCAGGGAGCGACTGCGTCGGTAGCAGAGCCGACTCCGACGAATCGCTGTCGAAAGAGATTTCGGACGGGCTTCCCTTCCGTGCGAACGTTACATCTGCGCTCCAGTCGGCAGACGGGGCCTTGACGTGTCCGCGTCGGAGACCGCTAATGGAGGACGCCCCGGGAAGATGGCGCTGTCTCCCTCCCCTCCCCACATCTCCTCCACCGTCCACCTCTTCTACGTTGACCACCGGAGCCACGGGGAGGGAGGGCGAGCGCTCGCGTACTGCGTGGAGATGCGCGGCAGCTGTGGGTGGCCCCGAGGAGCTACCGTAACGGTCCCTCACGGGAACGAGTCGTACACCGCCTGGAGGTGGACGCCCGCTTTCCTCCTCTGAATCTGAATGAACCTCGAATATCATGGCCGATTGAAGAGAGAGAGAGAGCGCCGCAATACGAAACCTTTCAACTTTCTTTTCTACGAAGCGCAGGATGAGAGGAAATTATGTGGGTAGGTGAGCAAAGGGTTAAAATATCTTCTGAACTGCGCATGCGCCATACGTGTAAACTCGTGACATAGTGGGCGTGGTCATTACGGGCCCCAGCAGCAGAGCGAGCAAGAGAGGCCGGGGATATGGGGAAAGAGGTAATTTTCAGATCGGAGGTGGACAAGTCGGTAAAAAACCCGATCATGCACCATCCAGACCAAGTTAGGTAAGGTAACTTTAGAGAGAAATCATCTGAACTACTCCCCTTGCTCGTGTATGTGTGTGCGTGTGCAGGGACTACTTGCTTCGTTACGGAGCCTGTGAGCTGATGCACGGGGACGCCAAGAAGAAGGCTACAGGCTGTAGCTATGCCGTGGTAATCAAGTTCGAATCTCCACACGTAGCCAACAAAGTAAAGCAGAAGTGAGTTGGGCTTGATGGACGATGTAAACCTCATTGTATCAGTTCTCTATGTCTTGTGTGTGTGTTTGTTGGTGGGGCAGATACAATGAAAAATACCTGACGAATGTCATAGTCACCACCGCCTGGTTAGACGCCAAGACGGCCAAAGAGTTCGGGATCTCCTTCTCCGTTTATCCCTCGCAGAAGGACAAGCGAGTCGACAAACCGTCCACTTCCTCCTCATCCTCTTCGCGAGACGCAGACCCTGGGAAGCGACAGCGAAATGCGTCAGAGTCCGATAGAAGCCAAGTTAATTCCCACGTGGTGGTGAGCCCTGGTGGCAACGGAACGCGGACGAGCGACTCCCGTTCGCGACAGAACTCCGTCTCATCCCAGGAGATTGACGAGGGTAAAGGTGAAGGGGGCGGCGACCCTTCGGAACGACCAGAGTCGCGAGTTAGTTCTCACAGTCGTGGATCGGGGGAGAGCAACGCCTCGAAAACGATACGCAAGGAGAAGATTGTGACTCACAGTAGCAGCGAGACCTACGCCTTTACCCAGTATCACTCCAGCAGGAGACCGTCAAACAACAAGTGGTCACGGAATAGCGCCGGAGGAGGGAGAGAAACAAGAAAAAGACGTGCTTCTTCGCCTGCTACGTCCTATGATCCGCTCACAAAGCGGACCAGGGAAGACAGAGTGAGCGTCGACGGACAAAAGGGGAACATTTTCTCACGACTTGGACCGTCTTCTTACGCGAGGAGCAAGGATCGTAGGGTGGTGGATGGAGTGAGTGAATCTTCACCTCCTCTCTCGCATGGAACTCGCTCACGTGGACAGGATTCGAGCCAGGCGTCGTCCGAAAGGTCACAGAGTCCTGCTTCACAGGAGTGTAGCGGCTCCCCAGCCCGCTCCTTGTCTCGGAGTAGGGGGCACAGCGAGAGAGGAGATGAGAGGAAACGAGAAGGGTCTTCCCCATCGTCGAGGAGTCGGGGTGCGATAGGGAGAAGCAAGAGCGAGAGAGAGGAGAACATTGAAAAGAGGAGGGATAGCTACAACTCGAGATATGGGAAAAAAGCGAGTGAGCGGGACCATTCCAGACGAATAGAGGAGGAAGAAGAGGAGGAGGAGGGAGGGAGAGGCAGGGCAGCGTCTGTGACAAGGCGAAGGAGAAAGAAATCTGATCATGATTCCGAATCCGACAGAGAGGGAAATAAATCCAGTGGCTGGAGGGTTAAAAACGTTGCTGAGAAAACTGGAGGGAGCCCCCACGTGACGAAGAAAATTGAGCGCGAAATCTGCAACATCTCGTGGGATGAAGCTGAAACCACTGCAGATGAGATGGAGACACCGATTGCAGAGCAAACAGAGGACTCTGCTGCGACTGCTGTTTCCAGTGGTGGAGAGTCGCAGGTAGAATTAAAGAGAACTGAGGAGGAAGAGAAGAAAGGGGGAGAGGGTACTGATTCGGAGAAGAAGGATGTTAGTCAGCCATTGCCAGAAGACAAAGATGTCACGGAGAGCGCTGTGGAGGAGGGGAAAGACGAAGGGGGAGTAGGAGAGGGGGAGGGTAAGGGGCTGGACACGAAGACAAGCTCACTAGAGACTGGCTCTGGTTCCAAACCTGCAGAGAAAGACGAGAGGAAGAAGGCAGATGATAGTAAAACCGGTTCCAGTCAGCCGGCGGAGGTGAAGGAGTCTAGAAAGGCTGAAACAACCCGTCCAAAGAGCCAAGGGAGGCCAAAACGAGGGAAAAAGAGAGGCGAGAGAGTTGATATTAGTCGGAAGATTGAGGTGGGAGCTGTTGTGAGTCTGCAGCCCAACAACGCCACTTCTGATGAGTCACGAAAAACAGAACAAGTTAACAGCAAAGAGAGCTCAAAGTCGGATGCGAATAAAGTTGAAGTCCGAGCGAAAACCCCGCCCCCAATTGCACTGCCCCCAATTGCCCCGCCCACCTCCCGGGACTACACTGAGCGAGATGTGACTCCACCCCTTGAGGTCCTCCAGAGCATGCAGCAACAGGCACCCTTCCAGCCGCCGTTCTTCCCCGTTCCCTTTCCCATCACCTCCTCCCCTCACCCCCTCTCCACCTTCCACCCCTCCGCACATCTGTTTCCCGGCCAACACCCAGTGGGTGGGGCCTCACTTCCCATTCCGGGGATGCCCCTCTCGTTTCCCCCGACAATCTCCCAGAGAAGCATGGCCGGCGGGATCGTCATGTCGTCGGGGGTGTGGCCTGTTCACATGGCACCCGCCCCATGGCAACAGATCTGGTTGAACCCACACCAACGAGCACTCGGGGCAGGGGCTACCCCTGTTAACGACGATTCCAGCACAGACACAGATGCTCAATCTACAGCCACAACTACTCAAACAGCTGAGCCCAAGGATCAATCTGAAGCAAGAACACCCGAGCCTCAGAATTCAGTTGAAACTGACACAACTCTGGAAGAGACCAGCAAGACGGTGCCTGCTAGTTCACCCAAACCACCTCCACCTGATCCTATACCTTTGAATAGTAGCACCGCTACGTCTGCGTGCAGAGTGACTGTAACCGAGGGAACCCAAACAATGGGCAAGGATGAAGTTAATTCGGATGTAGCTACTGCTGATCAGGGCAACCAGACCTCTCCAAATGGTTCACTAGAGGGGCAGTTGGAGGGGGAGAGAGAAGGAGGGAAGAGAAGGAGAAGGGTGGATGCCAAGAGCAAACTCCCGCACAGTGAGATGATGGAAACGTTCAGGCAACATGCGTCTGTCCTTGCGCTCTCTACTAAACTGATGATCAGGTAAGGCCCACACCATATCATGAGGCAAACCCATTTATACAAACGCTGTGTCTTTGCCTGAAAATTAATGTGTCAGTATTAAGGGATAAATTCAGAAAGTGTATCATCCACAGACAATTTTAAACTTGATCAATTTAGCTGCAGCTAAAATATCATAGTCTCATATTTGGGGGTTGCTAAAACTACTCGTACTGGTTTCTATTTCATTGTGTCTTTCTCTACCTTTTAAAGGGCAAATCCTGAGAATCAGAGTGTTCTAGAAACTTCCCTGGAGTCAACTCTCACCAGCTATGCCAAGTCACTGCTGGAAAAGTTTCAACAGGGCCGCTAACCACATCTTTTCACACTAACTATACAATTCAGGCAAACTAGCCACCTCTTTTCAGGTCAGCTATATATAATTATATATAATGACACTGATTTCATGGCAGCTAGCCTCTTCTTTTTGGGCTAGCTAGCCACCTCTTTTTGTAGCAAACCTATACCACTATTGTCATTCCCACTGACATGTTGCTATAATTACAACATAGTTTTGTAACATGTTGTGGTTTGGATCTAAATTTGGATATATAAAAAGCGAAGCAAGCCCTGTTCGAATTTACGATGCTACCACAATTAATTATTAGCCAAAGACAAAATAAGGCAACAGTTTAACTACTAGAAGAAGGAGTGCTGGAGAGAGTCTTCAACATCAAGTCCACTAGTTCTCTTGCTGAGTCTGAAACAATCAGCATCTCTGGGCCTCCCTTAAGAAACTCGTCCTCTCTCGCTCTTGATAGCTGCAGACAATAATTTTAAAAACCTGACTGGACCTATTATTTTCGAATTTTCACAGCAAACTAATAAAGAAACTAATGAAAAGCACTGAAGTGCAAACCCTCGGCGCACTGTAACGCGCACGCGTAAGTAAACGCATGCGCCGTACCACTAATTGATGGGCTGGGTTTAGTTTTAGCTGTTACTCGCGGTCTCTTGCCAGCTCGCGCAGAGTCTGACGCGGGCTAACTACAGTACTAGATAGCATGCGAGAGGCGATACACGCCCTGCGTTGCATCTTCTGGTGCCTCCGAGGTACGCAGAGCACGCGGATCGATCCGACTGTGGTAAGCCGTCCCGTCCGTTGTGTATTTGCATATTGGCTTTTTCGCGCTGTAGCTCTGCAACGGAGCATTTTCAGAGAAAACCCCACATATTTTCTGACCTTCATTGCCCGTTAAGTAGATCGTATCCTTTGTGAGACGAACAAACACCCGTGAAGTGAGATGTAGAGTAACACGCAGACAGACAGACAGTACAGACAGACAGACCCAATGAAAAGCACTAAAGTGCAAACCCTCGGCGAAGTAGCTCGCAGAGAGTCTGACACGGGCTAGCTACAGTAGTAGATAGCACGCGAGAGTCGATACACGCCATCCGTTGTGACTTCTTGTGCCTTCAAGATAGACAGAGCAAGCGGACCCGGTCGAGGTAAGCCTGTGCTAAATATAAGCGCATGCGCATTTTCCGCAGCGATAAAATGGCGACTACGGCATTAGCCATACAATGCTGGAACCGCTCTAGCTCTGCAACGGAGCATTTTCAGAGAAAACCGCCTTTATTTTCTGACCTTCATCGCCCGTTAGGTAGATGGTATCGTTTATGAGACGAACAGACATTCGAGAAGTGAGATTGAGAGTAACAGACACACACGTACACAGACAAACCCAACTACAGTACCCTCTGCGCATGTGCGCCGAGGGTAACTACGTACTGTAACCCTCGCTGCGCATGCGCGCCGAGGGTTAATGACGCAAAACTTAAATTTCTTACACTAAGTCTTTCCCTCTATCCCTGATTTTCAGCCAAAAATATTAGGTCCAACTGCAACATTGGAGTCCAGGTATTGAAAGGGGTTTGCCTATACTATATATATACACACAGTTGTTTTTCACAAGGTGAATGGCGAAGATATCTTACCCACTGGAGGAATGAGTCGTAATAATTGTCAACATTGAGGAGTCCTATTGGTTTACTGTGCAGTTTCAACTGCCGCCACGTGAGCATCTCTGTCAGTTCTTCCATAGTCCCTATTCCTCCAGGCAGGGCTATGAACATACTCGCCTTTACCAGCCAGAGGATGAGAAAGAAAGAGAGAGGGGGGAGAGAGAGAGGGAGAGGGGGAGTGAGATTCTTTCTGATGCTGCCGCACTCACTCTTTCAAAGAACATCTGCTTTCTCGCGTGCATATCAGGCACGACAATTTCCTCCGCTGCTGAGCTGTACCCTTCCATTTCTACGTGACAGAGGGGGGAAGACCAGCTTCCTACTTGGAATTGTAGCTCAGTGCATAGTGCAGTGGGACTTCCCCCCAGTCACTATAATGTGTGTAGCTAATTGACTCGACAAGTTACTTCTCTTTCCTGCTGACCTGTGAATTTCTACTACTTTTTCAGTCATCCATTCATCTATATACCAGCACTGAGCTCTTTACTGACTGTCTAGGCTGGTGTACAAGAGATTTACCGGTGAAAAATTTTGGAACGATGCCGGTCAGGCTTCCTCCAGCCTGCACCACGGCGTCAGCGAGGCGACCCATGCATCCATAGCGACTGCCTCCGTATATCACCTCCACCCCTCGCTCTGCCAGACACGCACCCAGCTCTGCAGTAGAGCAAGAACAATGGGTAGTTGACTTGTCCCTCGTTACCAAGTTGTTGAGACATGCAGAGATGGGGCTCGATTTGCAAAAGGTATAGCAGCTGGTGCACGGGCAGCTAACCTGCTGCTTTCTCTCCAAACACTGCCTTGCGCCCGGGCTTAGCTCCGCAAAAAACCACCGTCTTCACCGCAGCCATGTGTGCGCCCGTGAAATTTACTTACGGATAACAAAAAAGTTTGGCAACTGAGTATTTATTGTCGGCTGAGAGCAATAATTATTAATAAAAATTGATGGCCTAAAAAAGTTGCGTATCATAGCTCTTCGTGGGTGTCCTGTAGGTCAACTGCTTCCATAGACTGTCCTGATTGGTCTAGATCACGTGATACATCATGTGACCCGTCATGTGATTCCTGCGAAAGGTTCTGGTCATGTTCTGTACCCTGCTGCTGTAGTTTGTCATGTGATACATCATGTGATTCCTGGAGTGGATCAGGTGATCCAAGTTCCTCCCTCGCTTCTACTGTAGCAGTCTCCTCAACCATTCCCCCTTCCACTTTTCTCTCCTGCTCTCTCTCCTCCTGCCCCTCCTGCTCTCTCTCTTCTGCGGTGACAGGCTGGGTTTGGTTCTCCTTGCCACCTGCGGCAGTCTTCACACCTGCACAGACAGACAAAGAGGAACAAACCAGCTGTCACCGCAGAACACACTCCACATACTGGGACTAGATCTATGCCCTAGAAATGAGAAACATGTACAAATGCCAGCACGTTCATGCGTACGTATGCGTATCTAGTGCAGGTCACATGAAGACCGATTACATCCCAATCAGACTATCTCGTATCACTTTCTATAATATTATTTTGAAGGTCATTTTCCAAAACGCTAAGATTTGTAGGTCACACACAAAATCACCCAAAACATGAAACTTATAAAAATGGTGATAAAAAAACGATAATATTCCCTAAGCAACTCTGGTGGTCTAGCTGTGGAGGGCAGCTGCTACTAGAACCACTGTCATGGAAACGGAGCTGGCAAGATTGGGACGAGAGAATTTGTATGTGACGATGGCCAGTGATAGAGGGGCCAGGACGTGATACCATGGAAACTGCATTCTCTTCGTTTCTTCCTCACCTTCCCCGGCTCCATCCTTCTTCGCCTTTTTCTTCTTTTTCGTCTTTTTCTTCGATTCTCTCTCTTTCACCACCTTCTCGACACATTTTCCCTCCACTCGCACGAGGCCCGGCTTGCACTTGCATTTGAACGAACCAATCAGATTGCTGCAATTCTCGCTGTCGACATCACACACTGACTCATCTTCGCACTCGTTCACATCTATATTAGGAAGACGGAATGCTGATTACAGTGGAATCCCTCTCTAAGGACACCCCCAAAATGAGGACACCTCTCTGAAAAGGACACCTTCAATTACATGAAATTCTTAATTAAAATTAGGCGGACAACTTTGTAGTACATTATAAAAGTCATATGGGGATTTTTCTGTCTCATTGTCAGGATTAGAGGGATTTGCACTCTAGCAATGGGGGCGCGGTTTGAATTTTTAACACCGACCTTTGCACTCCCCGTCGTCCATCTTGAAGCCTTGTTTGCAGTCGACACAGTTCGTTGGCCCCGCCCCCCTGCAGCCTCCGAGACAGGCGACGTGGCACGCCCTGCACTGGTAGCTCCCGGGAGTGTTCTCACAGAAAGTTGCTCCTTCACATGTGACAGGCTCTCCCTCCCACCCCTCCCCTCCCTCACACTCATTAATATCTGCAATATTACCACATCAAAAAATTAACAGTATATATTACTCAGGGTTTGATCACAATCACAGTCCATGGGTGAGTATAATTATAGCAATCCAGTGAAAATGTAGTTAGGAAATATTTATCCAGGAAAAAACCTCCAATCTAATACACGTCCCTCCCTCCTTTTCCTCCCTCCCTCCCAAGGCGTTGAAAGTTTTTGTAAAATGCTGCCCAACGCTATGAACAATTGTTTACAGCTCAACCCCATCACAAGATTTGTTGTTGTTTACTAAACATTCTTTGCATACCTTTACAGATGTTGAATTTCGAAGTGTAGTAACCGGCACCGCACGCCTCGCACTTGGCAGGCCCAGGCCCAGAACACCCCTTCTGGCACGAGCGATCGCAATCTGGTTTGAGCAGGGAATCGACGAAATATCGCAGAGTTTATGTTTTTGGTGAAATACATACCGTTGCACCTGTAGCTGCCTTGAGTATTGAAACAGTATTTTCCCTCTTCACAGAGTGGTGTCGAGTTGCCTCCCTCCTCCTCCTCCTCCATCTCCCTCTCCCTCTCCTCACACTCATTCACATCTGTAATATATAGATGCAGAGAGAAATGGTATATAGAGATGAAGAAGAGAGAAGAAGGGAAGGGGGTGGAGAGAGAGAAAGAAGAGAGACGAGATAAGATTCAAACAGTGGATAATGCAACCCATATACAACAGGCTTAAAAATGTGAGGAAAGAAAAAAAATTTGGTAAAACTTCACTGACCAACAATTTTCTTCTCAAGCTCACCTTTGCACTCTGCTCCCTCGTCGTCCCCACTTCTGGAGTACCCCGAGGCACACTCCAGACAGTCCCCCACACCTCCTCCGCTGCAGTCGTCTCGACACGCCCGGTGACACGCCACGCAGCTCGAACTGTCGTTGTAGAAACCGCGATCGCACTCCCGGCAACTGTCGCCACGGTAACCTCGATTACAGCGACACGTACCTACTCCATCTTTCTCCTCCGCACCCTGTGAAACGTAATTATACCTCTACTTTTAGCCAGCAAAGTGCTTGTGTCACACATACTTCACTGACGCCACCTCCACCCTCTGAACAGTTTTGCATTTTTTGCAGGGACACGAGTTTACAAAATGACAAACAAACAATACCTACTAATTTGTCAATAGTTGGAGGGTGGAATTATTAATTGACCCTATCTCGCCTACGTCTTTACCAGCTCCCCTTGTATCACCTATATCCGCTAATAAGGGTTTGAATGGTTTTGCATTTTTTGCAGGGACGTGAATAAACAAAATAACGAACCAAACGTCCCTAATACTTTGGCTATAATTGAAGTGTGGAATAGCAATACTATCTCGTCTCTATTTTCGATGTACCTTCACCCCCACCCCTCTCCCTCTTTACCCTCGCTGCTCATGTACACCATGGAAAACATACCTCACATGTACCCTGACCCCCACATGGATCGTCCACTCCTCCAGGACATTCTGTAACAGAGAAGGAAGGAAGAAAGAGGGAGGGAGAAGAAAGAGAGAGAGAGAGAAGAACGGAAGAGAGGGCGTGATAGAAGCATAGAGAGAGAAGCAGAGATGAGACCAAAGGAGAGAACGGAGAGAGAGGGATGAGCAAGAGAATCCTGTTACCTTGGCAAGTGGGTCCAAACGTGTTGTCCGGGCAGCAAACTGTGTGAAGAAGAAACGGAAAGAGAGAGAAATACAATCTGTCCCCATGATTACAAACCCACACACACACTCTGTAAACATACACACAGCATAAACTTGGTAAACTTGGTCTTGGTAAGAAATTAACACTAAATTCCCAAAAATTCCCAAATCAGCCTTCCCATTGCAAATATATTTTTTCCAAGAGTTTCCGCTATTGGTATTAGTTTTCCTCACCGTCCAATTGGTCGTGACAAAACCAAAGTTTCAGATCTGGCTTTTTGTGCCGTCTGCAGCGGGAGAATCGTTAACCCCTTGTTAACAGAGGGGTAGGAGGGAAGGGGTTAACTTACAGCTTGAACCACCATCTCTCAACATGTTCTTCGTTTTCTTCTAACAAAGTGTGACACTTTTAGTAAGAGAAATAGAATGAGGGGAGAGTGAATTATTTCTGAATTTGAGGAAAAAACACTGAATGATTAAAATGTCACCTCATAGTCTTTGCATACTCCGTCCAATATCTCCACAAACCGCACCTCACTGCGTGGGGGGAGACACGTCAATCAAAATGCAGGGCGTGTGAATATCACGTGATGTCACGTGACCTGTTGGCATATGAACCGAGCTTCTCTTCTTCCCAACTGGTGTCTCCTCCAGCAAAGTTAGAGTTCTCCGTCGATTTCAACCCCTGCCGGAAAGAAAACGGCCATCTAACCAAGTGATAATCAAGCGCTAATTTATAAATAAGGTGCTAATTGCTCGAGAAAATCCTTTTTTTTTCATTTGGAGCTCACCTTCTCGAAGGCCTTGACGAAATTCTTGCACACTTCGCACCTGCCCTTCCTGCCCGCGGCCGCGCTGCCCAGCACCAACAACAATACTGCGAGAGACGCTATTCTAAAGCAGAAGTCTCCAGCCATGGACCAAGCAACCCCCTAGTTCAGTTTGAGGTTCCGCGGCATTTCCGCAACGCATGGCGTATTTACCGCGAAAACCGACCAATGAGCTCGCTCCACGCTCAGTTTGAAAATATATGGTGTGCGGGGTTTTCCCTCCGGCTGATCGACCAATCAAATCAATCCACGGGACGGGCGGCGCGCGCTACTCGTGCGCACACTATAAACCGCACAAGTTATTTTTGCAGAGAAGTGACGGTTCGTTTTCGGGCGTTTGAGACTGCAAGCAGTTAGCAGACGCGAAGAATGAGTCGAAGACTTCTACTGGTGGCTCTGCTGGGCCTTCTCTGCGCTGCTGGTGAGTTCGGAGAACCTCTCAGCTCTGCAGAGTGCAGAATGCACTTTTCAACAACTTCTCCACTCTTCACTATTGTGCTTTGCCTCATTTAACACACTTCAAGAGTTAATTCTTTTTTCTGGAAATGGAGCAAATTCTCAACAGAAATTAACTACAGCTAGCTAGTTCCTATTTTACTGAGCAAGCATTCAGTGCTGTTTTCTCTCTCTGTGTGTGTGTGTGGTGTGTGCAGGAGTGCAGTGTGAGGAGGGAGGGGATGTGGAGGTGGAGACAGGAGGAGGAGAGGAGGGGGATCTCCCGGCAGTGGACGAAGACCTAGGAGCCAGCAGGGAAGGGTCCAGAACTGATGACGAGGCTGTTGAGAGGTCAGGAAAACTCTATTTAATCAAATGTTCTTTATTCCTAGTACAAAAATTGATCAAAATTGCAGATCCTCAGAAATATATTGCACTGCAGCTTCTTGTAGCAGTTCTCTCTCACTTAGTATCAGTCGTGTTTCTAGTTCCTTTTATACATCTCTGGGGAATTAGTGCTAAGTGATGTGGCCCCCTCTCTCCCCCTACCCATCTCTCTCTCCCTCCCTACACTCACAGAGAAGAAGAAGCCATTAAACTAGACGGACTAAGTGTGGCGGAGATGAAACAGCTGCGCGATTCCGCTGAGAAATTTGTCTTCCAGGCGGAGGTCAACCGCATGATGAAACTCATCATAAACTCACTCTATCGCAACAAAGAGGTGGGTGGAGCCAGTGACATAACTATGATGTCATAATGATGTCAGCCAAATAAATCAGCTAGGAGGCAATTTAAACGCCACTCATTATTTGCCATACATTCACTTCTAAAAAGACAATTCTATTTTCCTAAGCATGTCCCCCTGGTCAATTATGACGTCATGATGATGTAATAATGGGTCATGTGACTATAGATATTCCTGCGAGAGCTGATATCGAATGCGTCAGACGCCCTGGACAAGATACGGTTCATGTCGCTGACGGACAAGTCAGCGCTGAGTGCGACGGAGGAAATGAGTATAAAGATCAAGGCCGACAAGGAGAACAATATGCTGCACATCACTGACACTGGTGAGTTGTCCAACGCAAGTGGAGGTCATGTGAGAGTCATGTGACCCACCGCAGGTATCGGGATGACCAAGAGAGAGCTGGAACAGAACCTGGGCACCATCGCTAAATCCGGGACGACCGAGTTCTTTGAGAAGTTGGACGAAGTCACGGCAGCAGCTGGGGAGGGCGCGGCCTCCGATCTGATTGGCCAGTTTGGTGTGGGATTTTACTCTTCATTTCTGGGTGAGTGGTGAGGGTGGGAGAGGTGAGGTGTGTGAGCAGTGAGGGTGTGAGAGGGTGGAAGAATGAAACTGAAATGAAAAGGTGTGGGTCTTGGATCCTCGTGTTTCTGAAAACCACATTTCGCACAGTTTCCACTCCAAAACTCCCAAGTTATTGTGGTCTCAATGTTGGAAACATTCGAGGGAGAATAAACTTTCATAGGTTTTGTCAAAACTGCAAATCGAGAGTCGGAATTGCAAACAATAACCTTCTGTACGTTCGTTGTGTAGTGAATGTAAATTAGATTGATCTGTATACAGTGGTACATATACCGTAGTAGAGTCGTGTACAAGTCCACGCCCACATGGTGTTCCCAGCACCAGCCGCTCTGTAAGAGAGACAGGCCCACTTTAATACACCAGGGAGTTGGAATTTGTTGGGCAGGCGAAGCGAGCCCACCTAGTCGTCTGCATTATTGTGTTTTTGTTTCACACATAATTCGGAATATGTGTTAAACTGCAGAATGTCTAAATTGCGTTCGCTCATATATACACTGCCTTATTATTATTATAGGCTGGTTTACTATGTGATTGTGGTTAATTTTATACCTGACTTACTATCTAATTTTGGGCCGTTTCTTGCGTATAATTTAGAGTTAGTTCATATTCATAAAGGTTATGGATATTTCATACTCCATTAGAATTTTCTTCAAAATTTTGGGTTAATAAATTTTGGGGCTCCCCTGTCCAGTTGCTGACACGGTGGTAGTGACGTCGAAACACAACAAGGACAAGCAGTATATCTGGGAGAGTGACGCCAGCGAGTTTACCATCGCGGAGGACCCGCGTGGGGACACCCTCCTCCGAGGGACGACCGTCTCCCTCGTCTTGAAGGAGGAGGCAATGGAGTTTCTCGAGCCGCACACTCTCAAGAACCTGGTCCAGAAGTACTCGCAGTTCATCAACTTCCCCATCTACCTTTGGGAGAGCAAGGTGAGAGAGAACCGCAGTGTGAGAGAGAGGGAGGGAGGGAGGGAGGGAGAGAGCAAACCAATCTTTCTCTCATCTATCCCTCTCTCTCCTCCGTGTAAATTTTAATGCTCCCTCTCTAAAAATTTAGGGTTCATTTTAGTTTTTCCCCTCCTCCCTATGAAATTTTCCAATGATTTAGTGCCCACTTATCCCTAAAAGTCACTTTAAATACGCAGAACGTCAATTCTAGGAGATTTTAGACGGCGCAAAATCCAGCTGCATTCACAAAGCTTTACCGTCTTATCCCAACACTGCTGCGATATAGACTGAGACAGTGGACGAGCCAATTGAAGATGAGGAGGGGGAGGAGGAGGAGGGATCGAGTAAAGAGGAGGAGAGTGGGGAGGAGGGGGAAGATGACACGGTGGTCGAGGACGAGGCCAGCGTGGAAGAGGAGGAGGGGGAGGAAGAGGAGAAGCCAAAGACGAGAAAGGTGGAGAAGACGACGTGGGACTGGGTCCAGGTCAACAACACCAAACCCATCTGGCTGCGCACGTGAGCTCTCTCTCTCTCTCTCTCCTCTCTCCTCTCTCCTCTCTCCTCTCTCTCTCTATATGTATTATCATACACACCTTAAAGTCCCATTTTACTAATGTGCCTCAAACGTAATACGCCATTTATAAAGTTTACACATAGAACATCTCCTTCTTAAAGTCTCCCCAAATGTGCCTCAAACCTAAGAATGGCCATTTCTCAAGTCCTTCCAACACTGCTAAACACATGGAACAGATCTTTCTAAACTGCTTGCTTTTCCAACAAACCTTCCCTATTACTCCACTCTCTCCTTCCTTCTCTCTCTAGCACCAAGGAAGTTGAGGATGAAGAGTACGCGGAATTTTACAAGGCCTTCACGAAGGACTCGCAATATCCTCTGGCAAAGACCCACTTTGTCGCCGAGGGGGAGGTCACCTTCCGATCCATCCTCTTTGTCCCTCCCGTGAGCCCCAGATCACATGACCTTCCGGTGTTGATCACATGACCAGCTTGTGAATTTCTAGGCAACCAAGCAATACTTCTGACAAAGTTTTACCTATCACGATTTTTATCATTTGACTTTCTGTGTCTTTGAATCTGGTGCATGATCCCTGTGCTCACATGACTGTCACATGATCTCTCTCCGCAGGTGGCCCCTCCAGACATGTTCACCAGCTACACCAAATCATCCAGCAACATCAAACTGTATGTTCGCCGCGTTTTCATCACCGACGATTTCGAAGACATGCTCCCTCACTATCTCAACTTCCTCCGTGGAGTGGTAAGACAGTGGGTGGGCGTGGTCTAAATGGGTGTGGTCTCCCTGTGTGTGCAGGTTGATTCGGATGACCTTCCTCTGAATGTATCGCGAGAAACATTGCAGCAACACAAGCTCCTAAAGGTGAGCAGAGTAGCCCCGAAACCTCTATTATAGTGCGTTTTCCATTTCCAACCTCTCATTCTGCTGTCTGTTCTTGTGAATATTCAAACTTCCTTAAAGAGGGGTGGGGTCTCATAAACCAGATACCGGGAATGAGAAAGACGATAGTTATGAGTGAGATAGGGAAAAGATTAAAATTAGGAGCAAGATGTGGCGAAAGTTAGGAACGAAATGGTGAAAGTTTGTGGCGGGATACGGGGAAAGATGAAAGTAAGCGAGATCTTGATAAGGGTTCCCCCCGCCCCCTCACTACCCCAGGTGATCAAGAAGAAGCTGGTGAGGAAGGCTCTGGACATGTTCAAGAAGATGGATGTGGAAGACTACAAGAAGTTCTGGGAGCAGTTCAGTACCAACATCAAACTTGGGGTCATGGAGGACACCTCTAACAAAACAAGACTAGCCAAACTACTCAGGTGGGGGCACACGAGTGTGGAGTAAACTCCTCTTTTTCTCCTCCTCCCTCCCCTCCTTTCCTGTCATTTCCCCCTCTCACCCTCTTTTTTCTTTCTACCACCCACCTTCCTTCCCTCTCCTTTTTATTTTTCTCCATTCCTCCTATTTTTTCCTTCATCTCTTCCCTCCTTCCCCCTTCCTTTCTTCACTTATTTATCTTTTTCCTATATTTTTCTCCCCTCCCCCCTTTTTTCTCCGACTGTTTTTTCTCATTTTTCATTGCGATGTCTTTCAATGTCTAAGGTTCCAGTCCAGCAACGAAGAGTCGGAGCTAACAAGTCTGGAGATGTATATGGAGAGGATGAAGGAGAAGCAAGACCACATCTACTTCATGGCAGCTCCCAACAGGGTCGAGGCTGAGGCCAGCCCCTTCGTGGAGAGACTACTCCGGAAGGGGTAGGAGCCATTCACCCTGTGAAATGAAGCTATAGTATGTTTCGCCTCTTCTCTCCAGTTGGAGATTTAAGCAAACTTCTTTTACACAAACAAATTTGCCCCCCTTTTTTCATTAATACACTCTTGCACTGGATAAATTTCTAAATGAAGGCCTGATAGTTGGCAAAAACTAGTGTAGCAGTACAACATATTGATTAGTCAAGTTTGCATATTACAAGCTTTTACCATTGCTCCCTTCTCTTCCTCCTCCCCTCAGCTACGAGGTGCTGTACCTGGTGGACCCGGTCGACGAATACGCTCTCCAGAACCTCCCCGAGTTCGAGGGGAAGAAATTCCAGAACGTGGCTAAGGAGGGACTCCAGTTTGGCGACGAGGGAGAGAGGGAGAAGGAGCAGATGGAGGAGATGGAGGTGCTCTACAAACCGCTCACTGACTGGCTGAAAGACGAGGCCCTCTCGGAGCACATCGACAAGGCCGTGGTATCAAACCGCCTGTCAGACTCCCCCTGTGCTCTGGTGGCCAGCCAGTACGGATGGTGAGTCGAGTCATCAGGTGACTGGTGTGTGTGGTCACGTGATTGTCACATGATCTCAGGTCCGGTAACATGGAGAGGATCATGCGGGCTCAGGCCTATGCACAGGGAAAAGAGGGAGAGTGAGTGATATTCTGCTTTTCTCGTGTGTTTTTGTTTAGGGATGAGCTTGCTTATGTTGTTTGTGTGTTTGTTTACTGTAAGTATTGTTGTTGTTGTTGTTTGCTACCATCTTCTTATCAGCTAGCCTGACTGTGTAGCTGATATTGTGCTAGGTAGCTATAGCAACGACCCCTGTAAAGGGGGTGTGGCTTTATTCATTCATCTTTCGCCTCTTGAAATGAGGATGGGAGGTATAAAGCAGCCACAAACATTCAGGTTTTTATTTTTTCCTCCCTTCCTTCCTCCTCTACTGAAATATGCATTGGTATAATTTTGCTGCCCAAGAAAATTTTCTTCCAAAATTTCTTTCGCAAAATCGCTATAATAACGTCTCTTCACACACACAAACACACACGCCCTTCCGGAAGATTCTACTCGACACAGAAGAAGACGATGGAAATTAACCCTCGTCACCCTCTCATCAAGGAGCTCCAGCGACGCGTCTCCGAGGAGGAGGTGGACTCGACGACCTCTGACCTCGCCCAGGTCCTGTACGAGACGGCTCTCCTGAGGTCAGGGTACGTGCTGAAGGACTCGAGCGATTTTGCCGGCAGAATTGAGAGGATGATGAGACTAAGTCTTGGGGTCGACCTGACTGCACCTGTGAGTGGGTATAATTGCCGAGCGCGTTAGCGTGAGGCAACTACTCCGGGTTGTATTCTCGCGATATGCGTACGTACGTGTCGGTCACACTTAAGAATGTCAACTTCCGTCATTCGTAGGAAGTCTAGCTTCCGCCGTGCGCGCAGATTCGTGGGAAGTCGGCCTCAATCGGAGTGTTTACGCATTGGCTGGCAGGCACGAGGCAAAATAATTATGTGCGTGCGCATTCCTAGTATATTAACACACAGTGTAACTCCTCTCTGAGGACTCCTGGAGACCTCTCTAAGATGGACGCCTTACAGTTCTGTACGTAACCCCTACAATTAACTCACTACTATGGACACTTTCCCTTCTACCGTTTTCTGGTTTAGAATAGTTTGCTTTTCTCCCGTCGATTGATAATCACAGCGATCTGTCAACCTCAACACTTTATTAGGTGGAGGAAGAAGAATTCTTTGAAGAAGAAGAGGAAGAGGAAGAAGAAGAAGAAATAGGTACGTGATTGTAATGTACATGTGGAGAGGTTCTCGAGATTATGGGTGTGGTCTGTTGCCTAGGTGACGAAGAAGAGGAGGAGGAGGGAATGGAAGAGGGGGTAGAGGAAGAGGGAGGGGAGGCGGAAGAAGACACGGTGCCACCGCCGTTAGAAGTGAGTTTTGAGAAAAGTTGTGACAGTTTTAACCCCTTCCCCACTGTCACAGGAAGAAGAAGGGGAGAGTGAAACTGTTAAAGACGAACTGTAGCCCCTCCCACTCATTACATCATCATTAATCAATACTGATAGACATTTGAGCTGTCCACACCTTTTATTGATTATTATAGGAGACGCTTTTTAGTGTAAAATATAATTTTTGGTGGAGAAAAAGCTGTTTGCATGATGTACAGTCCATCTCGTATGACAGTCCAAGGGTGTGGCAAAATTGGACCATGCAAAATATTAGGTTAGTAATTGGTCTTGCTCTCATAAATATAATATAGGAGTCACAATTTGCATTGGTATACAAACAATAACTTTTGTCACAGCTAGAAAATTAATGTTTAGTTTCAAACATCAGTTGTCTTCTTTCTTCGGTTTGACGCTCAAGACTTCCACGATCTTTTGTATCCCACCGTCTCCAACTCCGTTCATCGTCACCAGCTTCCCCTCGAAGGTCACACTACTCATCGACGAACGGGCCTTCGACAGGTTCGGGAGACGGTGAAATCTCTTCCCCCGGGGGGCGATGCACTCCACGGTGCTCATGGCCTGCAATTGCTGCCCCCCTAGCCCCCCAGCCACCACCAAACGACCCCCGATGACAGCGTACGATGCGTCCGAGCGAATCTCCAACATGTCTTTGAGTCTCGTCCACTTGTTATCAGTGATGCTGTACTTCTCCGCAATCTTGCAGATTCCGACCATGGGGACCAGACCCCCGAGGGCAAAGATTTCGTCTTCGACCCCCATGACCGAGTAGAATACCCGTATGGAGGGTATGGGGGCCAGTTTTTCCCACTGCTGGGTCTCCGTGTCGTAAACCTCCAACGATTTAATGGGGGTCTGCCCGTCACGACCCCCCACAATATAAATTTTGGTCCCCCTCCTGTAACCCCCGCAGGCGTAGCAAGGAGTCGGTTTGGGCGGGGTGGGGTTCCATACTTTCTCGTCTACGTCCAAGAACACGGATTGGTTGCAGGCCGGCTCCTTTTTGTTAGTACCGGCGATGACGTATATTCGCTCTTCCATCAGCTGTATGAACGGACCCACGACACCTATCGGTAAAGGCGGGAAAGACTCGTCCCATTCTCGCCGCTCTATGTCGAAGACGTCTACCGCGTCTTGCGGCCGCTGGTTTTCCTTGACGCCGCCGATGAGGTAGATCTTGTTGCCGTGGACTACGGCCGTGGTGCAGGCGGCTCGTCTGTGCGGTATGTTGGGGAGAGGCGCCCACTCGCGCATCGTGAAGTCGTAGACTTCGGCTAGGTCCGTTGCCACCCCTTCCTTGTCGCATCCAGCTGCAGGGAACGGAAGCAGAGGGAGGGAAGAGATAGTCAGGGGACAAAGGGCATTCGGCAAAAAGAGCGGCTAAACGGCTCAGTTCGAGCCATGCAAGAGGTTTTTGAGGGAATTCACCTAGTACGTAGAGTTTTCCCTTGATGATAGGCGCCCGTAGTGTAGCAGCGAGGATGCAACATGTCGGGCAGTCGCTCCCAACTGTAACTGTCCACCTCTGCCACTTCAGGCCGCCCGGAAGCCATCTCCTACTGTGCGTGTCTTGTCGTCTCTGCGAGCGCGAGGTTTAGTCTATTTAGAGCGCACCCGAGCCGCGCCTCTCTTTTTTGCGACCTTTGACCTGAGCACGCGCGTCGAGCTGGGGCCGGGGGCAGCTAGCTGCACCATGAATATCATACACTCTTCCTCCATTTCTGTGTTGGAATCAGCGAAAGCAATAGCAGCTGGTTCGCGCCACGTCACCATCAGCAGTGAGGGAGTCAATTCTGTCGCTACAAAGGTGAGAGTTTTCAGCCGACACCTCCCTCCTCTTCCTCCTCCTCCTCGTCTTCTCCCAGCTAAGTGAGTTGGAGGAGAATGCAATAGGTCTTGGAGAGCCGGAGGGCAGCCCGTCACTCCTGGAGCCAGTCGGCCTGTCTGGCGATGAAGACCTGTTGAACTGGATATTTTTCCTCGACACGCTCAACTTCTGCTTCTGGTGAGAGGGGATGCAGTCTGCGAAGTGGCGAGAGAGAAAACCAACGGTTGGAGTCGTGAGATAAGGGAAACGAAAAGTTGGAGCGAGATATATACTGTGGAAAAATAAGTTCGGAAGGAGATATAGGGGAAAGGCAAACCTTCAAAAGAAAAAAGGGGAGAGATTATTAATGTTGTTGCAGTATCTAAACAAGAAGGGTTTGTTTTTCACAACCTCCTGATGCCCTCCACCTTATTTTTCCTCTCCCCTCTCTGTCTCTATTCCAGGTCAGATGAACCCACTCTATTCACAGTCCGATACCGCAACAAGTTCTGGACGGGCTACAGAGCCCTCGAGGCAGCTGCATCGCGAGCCATCGAGGCCGGCACACCCCTCCACCGTCCATCCTACTTTGGTCACATGTCTCTCGCCCAGTTGGAGGAGGTGTTCAGGTCCGAGACCCATGTCCCCATTCCACTCCTGGAACAGAGACTACACTGCCTACACGAAGTGGCTTCGGTTCTTCAGGAAGTAAGTCACATATAATAATTATAGCTACCACTAATTAAGAGTGGGGTTTCAAGATAGGCAATGACTCTCTCTCTCCCACAGCACTGTGGAGGTAAAGTAAGCAGATTAGTGGAGATCTGTGATAAAGACGCGGTGAGATTGGCACACCAGCTGGCCGCCTCCTTCCCCTGTTTCAGAGATCAGGCCACGTACGACGGACAGACCGTTGTCTTCCTGAAGAGAGCTCAGATATTCCCGGCCGACCTGTGGAACCGGTTTGGGGGAACGAGATACGGGGAATTTAGAAACATCGGAGACCTCACCATGTTTGCCGACTACAGGTATAATACGTTGTTGTTTTTCCACAAACTGAATAAAAGACACCTCTCTCTAACTTGTTTCGATTCTGAACTAATATACTTAATTTACTCCCAATAAACTATTTTACTGTATGAAACTCCAAATGAAGGACATTATAAAAGACAATATTCATGGTTGCAGTTGGAGTTTACATGCATGAGATGGAGTGTGTTACTCCATCCACAGAGTACCCCAGACTCTCCAGTATTTTGGGGTACTTCACTACTCCAAACAGCTGTTGTCAAGGCTACGGGACGGGGTGGAGTTACCCCAGGGGTGCACGGAAGAGGTTGAGATCAGGGGGTGTTCCATTTGGGCTGTGGAGGCAAGTCGCCCATGTTGAAACTGAACGTGATACTCGTATTCCTCTCCTTTTTATCACTTCCCTCTCTACCCCCTCTTTTGCAGCTTATAAAACAGAGGATTGAAGAGTTGCGTGTGTCAGATGGAAGCCACACCCCCAATTCCCCAGTCTACTCGGTTGCCATTGACTACTGGCTGTGGAACTATGCCAAGACCCAGGCAAAGGTCATGACCCAATTCCCAATCCATCACACAAGAACAATCTTCTACTGAGAACATAATGGAACATAGACATGCAACTGACGTGGAACACAGACCGACAACATTTTATTCATCCGACAATGGAACAATCCCGTGGCGTTGACATGGAATCGAGACTATAACTACAATTGTCTTTTGTTAAAACTATCCCTGTTAACACTGCAGTCTCACGTTCTGTTACGTAACCAGCTGAGCCACTGATAGAGAATGCAGACCATCTACGGACTTTGACCCAAAAAAACAGACATCATCACCAAAACACACTCATTACATCACAGAATAGAAAGGTTCCCTACAGACACTGTGTGTCCTGACTAAGCCTAGTCCTGACACAATAATACAAATACATTGAAGTCTGATGGTTCCATCGTCCCTCAGTATTCCACTGTCACCACTTTAGTTCTTAGGTACTCATTCAGAGCTTCTTCACCTAATAAAGTAGCAGAGAACAGTAGGTTTGCAAAGGGTTATTGCGTCCCTATATATAGTACAATGTGACATGGGAGAAAAGTAGTGTCACATTCTTAGAGGTTAAAGGGACTGGATTAAAGAGGCTCCTCTGGTACCCAGTAGTCATGTGATGGTCACATGATCAGTGATTAGGTCATGTGCATGTGATTGTCACATGATCAGTGGTACTGACCGAGGTCCTTGCCAAAGCCAGACATCTTGAATCCTCCAAACGGAGCCGCTACGTCTGTCTTGTTGTACGTGTTTATAAACACCGTCCCTGCATCCAGCTTCTCGCTGGGGGGGAGGAAGAAAGGGGTTAAACAGCGAGAGAGAGAGAAGAGGAAAAGGGTTAATTCTGGCAAGCATGTGGGTGGCATCGGGACTGGTCAACCAAACTTGAATGCAGCCGAAGAGTAAGCATATACCTCACCTGACGTGAAGTGCCTTGTTGATATCGTTGTGTGAAGACACCAGATGCCAGTCCATATTCTGTGGCATTGGCTCTTCGAATGACCCCATCAACATCCCTGGACAGACAGAGAGAGGGGGACGATTACATTATCATAAAGAAGGCAAAGGTTTCATGAATTTCACTGGAATCTTCTATGAAGGGTGCAAAGGTTTGTGTGCCGTTTGCCATCAAATGCGTAGTCCCCGGAACTTTCCTGCCATGCAACCGAGTGCCAAGAGCAGTCAAATATTGGGGGAGGGGCTAAACTGTTCGTACTTTTAATGAGCACGTGGTTGGAAAGACGGACAGCTAACGCTCCAAAACACCTCGACTAAAGCTGGATGATGCAGTACAATAGTTAATATTGGGTGGCCTATACGGTGCTGCAGATGTCCCTGATTTCATTAACATGGTACGAAACGACCAGTGCAGGTGAGGTGAACGTACTGTAAATACCATATGCAGGAGGTGTATGTACTCCATCAATGACCATGGTAACTGACCCGTCCTCAAACACGGAGATGATCATGACGGGTCCAAACGACTCCTCCTTCGCAACAAACATGCCGTCATCCACATCCGTGAAGATGGTGGGCTCCATAAAGAATCCTGCGATCACCAACACAGACACGCGGAGGTGAGGTGTAGAACGGCAAGACAAAGCTAGCAAGTCAACGACAACCAGGACAACTCATGTATGTCCAAGGTCATGTGACACTCACATGATCATCTCCCCTTTTTGTGATCATGTGATTGGTCATGTGACAATTGGTGTTCATTGCTGACCTGGTCGATCTAGTCTCTTTCCTCCGTAGACCAGTTTAGCTCCTTCTTTCACTCCCTGTTCACAGTAGTCCAGGAGCGAGTCGAGATGTGCTCTTGATGGTGGAGGGAGAGAGGAGAGAGAGGGAGAGAGAGAGGGAGAGAGAGAGAGAGGGTACAAGGGGAGGGAGAGGAGATAAAATAATTATAGAGGAGATGAAGAAAGGAGAGAGACACGAAACAGGGGAGAGTGAGGCTTGAACGAGGCGGAGAAACAAGAGGAAGGAGGAAAATGAAACAGCCATTACTTGTGGTTCTGAAGGAAGAGTGGTATTGAGGGAGAGACTAGGTAATTTATAATTTAACAAAGACAAGAAAAAGAGAACAACTGAGAGAAGGAAGGCGGACAAAGAAGAGGTGAAAGAACCATCGTATATATTACTTGTGGTTCTGAGGGCCATGAGCTGTAGATCTGTCAAGAGGATCACCAATCTTCATCTTCCTCACCTCCTCCACCTGAAGAGACACAAACAGAGACAAAAGAGGGAGGGGACTGAGGTATGTACGTACGTATATAGAATTTCAAATCAGAACAAACAAAAATCATTAGGACTAAACTTGCATGAATGATAATGAGAAATTTGAACTTCACAAAGAACAGAGGGATCGAGCAGAGATCAAATATGGAATATCTCCAAATATTAGCACATCCACCAGGTTATCTACACATCTATAGATATGTAGTTTACCATTCTGTCGAGGAATTCGTCGTGTATCCCTCTCTCTACAAACAGTCGACCTATGTACCAATTAGAACATACACACAGCTCATGACTGACCCTTCATAATAGAGCTAAACCAGAACGAATGCAACACACTATTATTAGTGGCATGGCAAGCGACCACACGTTCAAAATTTCAGTGATTTTTGACGCGTATTTGGAATTAGGTGTATACGTAACATAATGGTATATGCAAACAAGCAACTCGAATGACTAGGTAAGCCCAATTCGCTCGGCAATTAAAACAATGAACTTTAATGTGACTTGTATTAACTTTGTCTGCGAGAGCTCACCAGCAGCGATACAATTCTCTCCCTTGTTGAAGAACACCGACTGAGCTCCCTGAGAAAACAGGTACTACTGGATGAACAGGTTTGGGAAAACCGGTCTTACCAGTCTGACCGCCTTGTCAAGGTCACAGTCGTTGAAGATGATGAGTGGGGATTTACCCCCGAGTTCCAGAGACACCTTCTTGACATTACTCTCGGCAGCACTGTATTTATGTAGTGGAAGTCAAACAAAATACACTAATTATGTCATAGTGCATAACTAGACGGAGAACAACTTTTAGTTTCATTATGGTCGACCTCCTGTGAGTGTGGCATGCTAAAACCAATTATAGAAGTGTCCTTTACTAGACTGTCCATTAATCAGGGTTTGTAAAGGTGTTTTCGTTAAATTGTTGAACTTTCTACATGGACAACCTCTTCATGACGGTCTTTCCGACTGCTGTGGAGCCAGTGAATCCAACTTTCTTCACGATGTAGCTGTCTGTCATAGCCTGCCCCACCACACGTCCTACGAACGTACACATCAACAACACGATTACTACATTTCTTCAGTCAATCCTAAGACTTTATACCAGGCAGAAATACTGTGATAGTGTAGCATTTCATCTTTCTCCCTCCCTCCCTCCTCCCTCCCACTTCATCTCACCTTTCCCAGGGACAATATTGACCACTCCCTTGGGGAACCCGGCTCGTGCTGTCAACTCTGCAAACTTGAGAGCTGTCAGCGGAGTCACTTCGGCCGGCTTCAGGACCACCGTGTTACCTAGGAGACGTCATTGGAATGTAGTGAATACGTAATCAGTAGCGTACAGTAGTACAATTCGTACATGCTAATATTCTTACTACACATACACACACATAGTATTTTAACTGCAGTATGCAAATGCATGCGGCGATTTTACAAATACGAAACATCGACACTTTAGTATATGTATGTAGTATACAGCTGTAATGGTAGGTAATTGTGTGGTTGAAAATTTACT
Organism: Geodia barretti; assembly: GCA_030341885.1. Classification (NCBI taxonomy): domain Eukaryota; kingdom Metazoa; phylum Porifera; class Demospongiae; order Tetractinellida; family Geodiidae; genus Geodia; species Geodia barretti. The sequence continues at coordinate 28,752 of CASHTH010004372.1, forward strand.
GGTGTGACCTGAAAAGGTACAGTGAGAGTGTTTGTATTGTGCATTACCGGCAGCTAGACAGGCTCCGACCTTCCAGGCCACCATCATCAGTGGATAGTTCCAGGGCACCACTATCCCACATACACTGCGAGGAGGAGGAGGGAAAGGGAAGAAACAAGGGGTCATCATTACACGGCAGAGATGCACAAAGCTACACATGGCATGAGTTGGGGAGGTCTCTATGATGAATAGAGAAAAAGAGGTGAGTGATGGGAGAAATGAAATGGTGGCATACCCGAGTGGTTCCTTGCGAGTGAAACAGAGGTTGCTGTTGGGTCGAGCATTATTGATAGGAATGGTAGACCCCTGCGCATAGAGAGGTTTATATAGAGAGTGATAGTATGGTAGACCTCTGTATGTGTACATGTACATACGTACATAGAGGGGTTTATATAGAGAGTGATAAGTATGGTAGACCTCTGTATGTGTACATGTACATACATACATAGAGGGGTTTATATAGAGAGTGATAAGTATGGTAGACCTCTGTATGTGTACATGTACATACGTACATAGAGGGGTTTATATAGAGAAACTCCACACACTTGCATCATTGAGGGAGAAATCTTTTGCATCCACAATTTTTAGGGAGTTCATTTTTAGGATGCATTTAGCTGCAAAATGGCCACAAATTTTGCCTCCCAAGTATAATTATACATCAGTAGTAGCCCTCAACATAAAAAAATCGCAACAAAGTTTTCTCCCTCTGGTATAAAGTAGAGCTCTACCTGTATCTTGTCGCACCATCCGGCGTAGTATCTGAAAGTGTCGACAGAGAAGCCAACGTGGGTCTTGAGGGCAAGTGTGTATACTGCCCCAGAGTCCACCGTCTCCAGAGTGGCCAGCTCCTCCTTGTGTTCCTCCATCAGGTCTGCCAGTCTGTCATGTGACAGTCATGTGACCAGTCATGTAATGAATGAGAAATTAGGAGGAAGAAAGAGTTAGGGAAGTATGTACACTGTACAATACATCTCACATGACCTCGTATGATAGTCACATGACTGACCTGTACAGGATCTTGCCTCTGTCCCTGGCGTTCATGGTCCTCCATGGTCCACTGTCGAAGGCCCTCTGAGCTGCCTGGATTGCCACCTCCACATCTTCAGCTCCCGAGGCACTGATGTCGCAGATTGGCTGAGTGGGGAGGGAGGGAGGGAGGGTGTTAGTGTATTTATAGTTTATCTCAACACAAAAAGCATTACAACCATGAGCGAAAGCAGAGCCAACAATACAACTAAACCTAGGACAACGCTGCCCTGGGTGGGATTCGAACCTTCGACACTCTACCGTCTCGGCAGAAGCTGTGTCAACAACAAGGTAACAAGGCAAATTAGGCAAACCAAACAAGTCAACTGCATGACTGTAGACAATGTCCTGCTCATTGCATGTACACCAGTGCAACTTTAGTCACACAACAGCATCATATAATAGTGCGAGGAGAGAGAGGAGGTGAGGTGGAAGACCTGCTCAGTGGTGGGGTTGATGGGCTGGTAAGTCTTCCCACTGATGGAGTCGACAAACTGTCCATTGATGAAGATCTGGTGGGGGAAGTGGATCTCTCTGTTGTTGGCATGAAGGACTGCCTGTGTGTGTGAGTGTGTGAGTGTGTGTGTGCGTAAGAAAGTTGGAAAAACCGTATGTCAAGTTGCATACGAAGAGTGTGCACTGGAAATCCTCAACAATTGTACTCCATAAGAGAAAGGCTTGTTGTACATAAGTCACTAGAACTATAAGTTATGGTTTAGCTAAAGCAGGAGTTAATCTCCTTCTTGACCCCCTCTACTTCCCCCTTCACTAATGTCGCTGAGCAAAACAGTGTCATACTTTTGGTAGTGATATGTCGAAAGTCGTCAATCGCTCCCTTGCTACATATATGTAAGGAAACGACGTGCTACTGTCAGCTCACGGGGTGATATTCGAAGCCGGCCTCGTCCCCTCCGCGGTTCTTCAGGACCATGACCCTCGTGAACTCCTCGAAGGTGGGGTTCATGTAGACATCGTCTGTCTCCAGGTCCACCTCTGTGGCATCTCTTACCTCCTCCACCAATCTACAGACGTACAGCAGTAGAGAGAGAGAGAGAAGAGAGAGAGAGGAGAGAGAGAGAGGAGAGAACCTCCGATGAAGGACACTCAGAACATAGAAAGGACACACACTGAGGTCACGATCGTTAACTTTTTTTGTTATTAACCTCCGACGAGAGGACAACCTACAACGACACAATGTGTGGTCCCTTTGTGCAGAGGTTCCACTATTTTCACCAGTGTAAAATGTGCATAGTCTAATCATGACCTCGATGCTGGTGTTTTCGACTCAATTTGGCATTCGTGAAAATCGAAATTCACAAGTTTGTTTTGAAGCGAAGGTTTTAGGTGTAGCTCGTGAACACCTTATTTTCATGCAATTTTGATGTTAAAATAATTACCGTGGCAACTGTACTCTCTTATTTTCCCCCAAAAAGTGTATAATATAATAAATATACCTCCTGTTTACATGGTACAGCTCACCTGGTGACATCCATGAGAGCCCGCTCCACTCCTGAAGAAGTCCGTATGGGTCCTCGATGTTGCTGAGAGATAGGATGGCCCTCCACGAGCCTCGCACTGTCTCCACCATCCCCTCCTCCTCCTGGCTCAGAACCAGTTTTTCCTGTTTCTCTCGTCTGGCCGTACATGTGGGCCCGGATCATGTGACCGCCGGGTAACTGTAGCTGCGTCACCAGGACCTGAGGTGGGGAAGAGAGAGAGGGGAGGGATAGTCAATTACCTCTACCATACAAATCTGTGGTTCAGTCTATCAATTGCTTTCTTGCGCACCAGTGCAACTTATATATTATGTGGGAATGATGGGTCCGCACACAATGTAGTGCAACATTTCTATGGCTTGTCTCACGCAGTATGAGAATGCACAAACTAACTTTGTTAACACTTCAACACAAATTACATCTCTACCTTTTTCCCGTCGCTGCCAAAGAAGTAGATCCCGTCTTCGTTAAGGACGGCAGGCGATGTCATTCCGTCTACTTCCATCTCCTCACCGGCCACTGGCTCTCTGTCATCCACGTACCTGCTGCCATACAGTGTCACTTTCTGTGAGACGAGAGAGAGAGAGAGAGGCAGAGAGAGAGAATAGTAGTAATTTTGGGGAAGTCAAAACGGTACAGATTATCGCGGAAAACCTCCATTTCTTCTAATAATGGGAATTCAGTAAACAAAATTCACACTATCCACGAAAAATGTCTCTTAAAATTTTTTTATTCGCGTATATACCCCCTTCCAAAGAGGGGTTCTCAATTATGCAACAGTACATGCGTACCTACCTGTCCTTGTACGTGAGTCCAGGCACCGGGTATCTTGTCGTTGCCTCTGATGAAGTTGTGGATCCCGAGAGCCGGCTGGTCCCACTCGATCTGAGGTCGAAAAGAGACAGTCAGTTACGGGACAAGTCAAAATGTGCATCTCTTGTGGATTGCCATAACTATAACGGTCGCTAATGGTATGTACATATAGCTTCGACCTATGTAAATTACACCTACACATGAATTAAAGAAGAAAGCGTGAGGTAGAGAGGTGAGGTAGAGAGGTAAGAAAGAAAGGGTGGGCTAGAGAGGGAGATGGGAAATGAGAGAGAGAGATGGAGACCTGAGCGAGATCTTTGTTCTGCCAGAGCTGGTCGTAAGTGGCTCCTCCCTCCCACTGGGGAACGCTCGGAGCACAGCCATCTTCTATCATCCTCACAGCTTCTCCCTGACAGACAGAGGAGGGAACACACTAGGATATGTCTTATTCAACGACAACGAAAAAAACAACTTTTCCAGCAGACTTCTGGTCCACAAAACAGCTTTTACTTTTTTGCCACTGCCAATTAAGCATAGTATTTATCTATACACTTCACTTGTATAGGCTGATACAATCCCCAAGTACCTAGCTTCATACATGTCGGTTGCCTAGGGATATATGCATATTCCTTACCATGGCTCTGATCCCCTCGGGTAGTAGGAATCGAGTGTACAGGGAATCTACTGTGTCGTTGATGTCGACGTCACACTTTCTCTGGAGGAGAATGGGTCCAGTGTCCAGCCCGTCGTCTGCCCAGAATACAGAGAACCCTGCCTGCTGTCTCCCTCCATTAGCGTCCTGGGCACAGGCAGTGAGAGAAAACAACCACACGCAAACAGTTCCCAATTTGTGCAGTCCCTGTCACAGAATTATAGTACAATTTCCAAATTCAGGCGACTAGGTAGCCTCACTTCACTTGCTAATTTACGCAGTGATTTTTGCTTGGGTGAGCTCTAAATATAGGTTACTTAGCTCTAAATTTTACATATAATAGCGGACCAGTTGATGGCAGAGGCCCCGCGGTGTCTAGGGAGGAGTGAGGGGTGGTAGATGATGGAGCCGTGCTTGGGGAAGTTGATGACATCCATTGGAATGAACTGAGTGCAGAACGGGAGGACATTCAAGTCGGCCCCGAATGACTTGTACTCTTCCAGGACCTGTGTGGTGTGTGTGTGTGTGTGTTTTAGGGCGGAGACAGAAAAGGGGAGGAGAAGGAAGAGGAATAAGAGGAAGGGTGGCACTCATGGAATTATTTGCTCAAAACAAACAGTCTGCTAAAGCATTTCCCAAAACGATACTCTCTGTCTATCAGAGGAAAGTGAGTAAAAAGAGGAGGAAGGAGAGAGCCAGGAGGCCAGCAGGACCTCTGGAATAGAGACTTTCTTCTTCCTCCAGCGACTGTACTTGAGAACTGGGAGTGTGTCGCTGGTGGCCTGCTCGGCGAGAGGATCAGGTCGACCGGTGACGGGGTCGTCTGGTACTGTGAACACCGCCACCACATTGTGCCCCTGCTGCCTCAATAGCCTGTACACCTGTACAAAGACACACAAGCACACACACACACGAACAGGGTAACAGAGAGGAAGAAAGAGAGGGTCGAGTGAGGCTTGTATAGCGTGTATGTTGCATTCAAAGTCCGTATTTTGGGGGTCCAGTGAAATTGAGCACCAGCTCCAACATAGCAAGCAAAACGAAGCTTTGCAACTGCTGAGGTGCACATAGTTTCTAACCTCCTGTCCGAAAAGACTCTGACCAATCACTGCAATCCTCATCTCCCCCTTGGCGCGGTACTGAGCCAGCCGAGCCGTGGTGTGCAGACGGGAGTAGGAGGCAGCCACGGAGGGCGGCGAGATACGAAGCTCCCCACCGCGGTTGGCAGTGGATGCGGCCCAGAGATGGCGGGATGGCGCCAGGAGCCGGGCGCCGAGACGCAGCCTTGCCCCCACGGCTGCAAGAGACAGGCTCGTCATCCTAGAGCAGAGAGATCGCCTGCAGACTGTCAGAGAAAAGAGCTCGAGGCGAGCCTAAGAACGACGTTGGGGCCGCGGGCGTAGAAAGTGGGTGTGTTTTATGATAGTCACGTGGCGTTCTCCATGGTAACAGTATGTATCACGATACACAAATGGCCGCCGACTGACGAAGAAGCAAGCATGGGAATTGAATATTGAAAGAGCGAGCCGAAGTAGCGCCGTATGGCGGTCTCGGTAGAGGAGGTGAGGAGACTTGACGGAGGCTCTCCTCCTGCGAAGGACGTCACTGCTCGACTGGTAGCCAAGGCGGCGGCGGTCTTCGGTCTACCGAACCTAGTGCTCGCCTCTGCTGGTCCTTCTCGAAGGAGGGGAAGCGAGGATCAAGAGAGCATATTGTGGGAATGCGAGTCTCGCTGCAGCTGCACGCCCATCGCCTGCATTTCTGCAAGCAGCGACCGAGGTACGGAGAGAGGGGGAGAAGGAAAAGTGCCGAAAACTCCTGCCGTTCTGGACTACCCAGCCACCACCACTGCTGGGAACGATGAATCCGCTGAAGAGGATAGGCTTGCCGCGGTAGAAGACAACTGCTGGAGATTTCTATCAACTGACAATAATTTGAGCTACACCGAAATGAAATCTCAAGCCCAGTCTCAAGAGGCATCGATTGTTGATTCCAGAGCATCATCAAAAGAGAGTAGAAATTTAGCCAAGCATGCTGAAAGACGTAACACCTAGTGCGACAATATCGTCCGCAGAATCAGGTGAGGGAATGTCAGTGAAAGAATCAGACAAACCAGTAGAGAACCCACCTCTGAAGGAAGATAATACTGAACAACAAGTTGAGAGGCAAGTAAAGACAGAGGGAAGCCCCCAGGCAGAGAGAACCGGTGCACTCTCGCAGCCGGAAACATCGGTAGCTCACCGGAGAAGACGAGCGATAGCAGATTTCGAGAAGGAGTGGACGTTTAGGCCTCGGTTGAACCTCACCAGTCTCCAGCTGGCGTCACGCTGCGGCCGCTCCAGTGTGCCCGTCTCCCACAGACTCTACCAGAGAAAGACGCTCAGCGTTCCTCAACTGCAAGAAGAGTTTACCTTTGCCCCCAAGTTGAACGCAGCGTCACTTCGTCTTGCACAGGAGAGAGCTGACCGACTACCCGAGGTCAGTCTTAGTGGTACAGTGTGTAGTATGTAGAGGTCAGTCTTAGTGGTACAGTGGGTGTAGTATGTAGAGGTCAGTCTTAGTGGTACAGTGAATGTAGTATGTACTTAATGGTACAGTGAATGTAGTATGTAGAGGGCAGTCTTAGTGGTACAGTGAATGTAGTATGTAGAGGTCAGTCTTAGTGGTACAGTGAATGTAGTATGTAGAGGTCAGTCTTAGTGGTACAGTGGGTGTATGTACATGGCTTAGAAGGCAGTGAATGTAGTATGTAGAGGTCAGTCTTAGGGTACAGTGGGTGTAGTATGTAGAGATCAGTCTTAGTGGTACAGTGGGTGTAGTATGTAGAGGTCAGTCTTAGTGGTACAGTGGGTGTAGTATGTAGAGGTCAGTCTTAGTGGTACAGTGGGTGTAGTATGTAGAGGTCAGTCTTAGTGGTACAGTGAATGTAGTATGTAGAGATCAGTCTTAGTGGTACAGTGGGTGTAGTATGTAGAGATCAGTCTTAGTGGTACAGTGGGTGTAGTATGTAGAGGTCAGTCTTAGTGGTACAGTGGGTGTAGTATGTAGAGGTCAGTCTTAGTGGTACAGTGGGTGTAGTATGTAGAGATCAGTCTTAGTGGTACAGTGGGTGTAGTATGTAGAGGTCAGTCTTAGTGGTACAGTGGGTGTAGTATGTAGAGGTCAGTCTTAGTGGTACAGTGGGTGTAGATGTAGAGGTCAGTCTTAGGGTACAGTGAGTGTAGGTATGTAGAGGTCAGTCTAGTGTACAGTGGGTGTAGTATGTAGAGGTCAGTCTTAGTGGTACAGTGGGTGTAGTATGTAGAGGTCAGTCTTAGTGGTACAGTGAGTGTAGTATGTAGAGATCAGTCTTAGTGGTACAGTGGGTGTAGTATGTAGAGATCAGTCTTAGTGGTACAGTGGGTGTAGTATGTAGAGGTCAGTCTTAGTGGTACAGTGGGTGTAGTATGTAGAGATCAGTCTTAGTGGTACAGTGGGTGTAGTATGTAGAGATCAGTCTAGTGGTTTACAGTGGGCTTGTAGTATGTAGAGGTCAGTCTTAGTGTTTGGACAGTGGGTGTAGTATGTAGAGGTCAGTCTTAGTGGTACAGTGGGTGTAGTATGTAGAGGTCAGTCTTAGTGGTACAGTGGGTGTAGTATGTAGAGGTCAGTCTTAGTGGTACAGTGGGTGTAGTATGTAGAGGTCAGTCTTAGTGGTACAGTGGGTGTAGTATGTAGAGATCAGTCTTAGTGGTACAGTGGGTGTAGTATGTAGAGATCAGTCTTAGTGGTACAGTGGGTGTAGTATGTAGAGGTCAGTCTTAGTGGTACAGTGGTGTAGTATGAGAGGTCAGTCTTAGTGTACAGTGGGTGTAGTATGTAGAGGTCAGTCTTAGTGGTACAGTGGGTGTAGTAATGTAGAGGTCAGTCTAGTGGTTCCAGTGAGTGTTGTAGTAGTGAGTCAGTCTTAGTGGTACAGTGTAGTATGTAGAGATCAGTCTTAGTGGTACAGGAGTGTAGTAGGTAGAGATCAGTCTTTAGTGGTACAGTGGTGTAGTATTAGAGGTCAGTCTTAGTGGTACAGTGGGTGTAGTATGTAGAGATCAGTCTTAGTGGTACAGTGGGTGTAGTATGTAGAGAGTCAGTCTTAGTGGTACAGTGGGTGTAGTATGTAGAGGTCAGTCTTAGTGGTACAGTGGGTGTAGTATGTAGAGGATCAGTTAGTGGTCCAGTGGGTGTGTATGAGAGGTCAGTCTTAGGGTACAGTGGGTGTAGTATGTAGAGGTCAGTCTTAGTGGTACAGTGAGTGTAGTATGTAGAGGTCAGTCTTAGTGGTACAGTGGGTGTAGTATGTAGAGGTCAGTCTTAGTGGTACAGTGGGTGTAGTATGTAGAGGTCAGTCTTAGTGGTACAGTGGGTGTAGTATGTAGAGGTCAGTCTTAGTGGTACAGTGAATGTAGTATGTAGAGATCATCTTAGTGGTACAGTGGGTGTAGTATGTAGAGGTCAGTCTTAGTGGATACAGTGGAGTTGTAGTATGTCGATGGCGTCAGTTAGTGTACAGTGGGTTTGTAAGTAATGTATGTAGAGGTCAGTCTTAGTGGTACAGTGGGTGTAGTATGTAGAGGTCAGTCTTAGTGGTACAGTGGGTGTATGTACATGGTTAGAGGGCTCCTTGCACTGAGGCATTAAGAACGTAGTGAGGACACTTTTTAAAAGGTCTGGGCTCATATGTACATACATTAGAACAACTCTAATCGGGACTGATGAATGCTGCACACACACACAGTAAGAGTACATGCAATACATATGTGAAGGAGCCCAAGAAGAGAAACAGTGCTATATACGCACGCAAGATTTTATGCTCTAAGAGTTGTCACTTCTTTATGATGACGATATGTTTGGTTTGCTTAGACACACACGTTGAGCTTCTACTGTTGCTCACATTCACGGGTTCAACTAGTGTATTCAGCATATTTTATGACAGGTTCAAGAGAGGGTGTCGCAGTTGGCAAGGCACAGAGGGACTTCCATCAACATCCTC
>CASHTH010004374.1:0-24665 GCA_030341885.1 Geodia barretti
AGTAGCAACGTCTCTGATGCGCCTATATCCATAGGTCGGATACGCCGCAGCTAACTGCTGTATTTCCGTTCGCAGAACGTCTTCAGAGGTGTCGATTTTCGGTTGATAATAGAAGGTGCTCTTGTTGAAACCCAGCGTCTCACAAATCTGTCGCATGGAATACTCCTTGCGCAACGTCTCAACGATGCGTCGCTGTTCAGACGGCGTCAATCCAACAACGTCGATGCTTTTTTTTGGATTTCCAACGCCAGCGTCAACCGGCCAACGAGTTGCTCAAGTTGAACGATCCGCTCCGCTGACTCGCTTGACTGCTTATCTGCCGACTCAAAGAAGGTTTCAACATTTTCAAGAAGTTGGCGTTTCCATGTTGAGACCTGGTTTTCGCTGAGGTTATGACATCGACAGAGTTCCGCTTGTGAACTTTCACCGTGGAGTGCCTCAAGCACAACTTCTGCTTTAAACTTAGCAGTGAATCTTCTTCGTTTCGCCATCGGAATTCTCCTTTCAAATGGATTGTCATTGTAGCACAATCTTATATTAGAGAGTGGTCTAAATTTCCGGTGGCAGTACAGTTTCTACCACAGGGGCATTATCAGAAAGCCGTTGTAGGCGATTCTGGAAAGGGTTTTCTAATGAAAAGAATTGTGCTATTGATAATTTTGTTGTTTAGTTTCTCAATTTTCTCTTTCGCAGATAACGCCAGAGTAGATGCGCGGAGAGCAGCAGAGCGAGATGTCAACGATACTGTATGGGCTTTAGCGGGATTTTCGGCTCCATTACTTATGGGTGGGTATTATATAGCTGGTGGAACGGCAGGCGGTACAATCTCGTATACAGTGTTTGTTCCGGGTGTGATAGTTAGTGCGGTGAGTCAGTATTATCCGATTTCGCCTCGATCTGACCGATTTTTAGGGAAAGCTCCGGAGTATGTCTCGGCGTATGTAGCCGCTTATGAAGCCAAGGTCAAGTCACTTCGGCGGCGGTCTCTCCTTTGGGGTTTCGGCGCGGGCATTGGCTGTGATTGTTTTAAGAACTGGATGGACCGTGTGATACTATGATTGTGGATTTTTTCGAGAGGTCAGAAAAAGTTTTTAGCGGCGAAATAACCGGAGTTACACTATGAAAGGCCACAGCCCCTTCTTGGACAGAACGACCGAAATCGACTACGTTTCTGCATTCGTTTCACCGGCCATCATCTCGACACGCGCAATCGTGGGATATTCATGCTCGCGTGCAGTACCGGCGACGCATCACGAACCACAGCGGGAGTTATCAAAACTCGGATAACATGAAAAAAGGAACGACTTAGTGACAGCAGAAAACAAAATGCAATTCCCATTTACGAACCAGAAAGAAATCCTTCACTGGAAGGCTCTCTACATTAAAGCCCAAAAGGAAGAACGGCAACGCCAAGAGGAAGATGTCAGAAAAATTAAATGCAGTGTTGCGGATAAAGGCTATCTCACGAAAAGCGAATTGATGGAGATGGGACGCTGGAAACGTCATACGCTTCCGAGTCTGATAGAGAATAACCCTGACGGTCATGTTGAAAAGATTACTGCAGAGGCGTTTCGTCCCGGCGATGATTGGGAGAAACTTGAAAAGTTAACTGCGCTGGATGGTGTCGGTGAGTCCGTCGCGTCCGTGATTCTACACCTCTATGACCCGAAGAGATACCCTATCCTTGATGTCCATGCACTTTGGTCGCTGACCATCGACCACAACGATGTCACCTACGATTGTTCGTTTTGGAAGAAATATGTCAAATTCTGCCGTGAGAAAGCCGAGTGTCATGGCGTTTGTATGCGGACACTGGATCGGGCGTTATATAAGTTTTCAGAGAGCGGTGCTGCCACCGCACTCAAAACCATAACAGACGATATGTTTTTTTTAGAACTCTCTCGGCGCGGGTACGACCTCTCCAGCCTACGTGAGAACGAGACGGACACACCGCCAACAGAAGCCGAGATCGTCAAGATCGCCATTTGACAGCTGATGACACATCCAAAAATGTCGCATGACTCAAGGAACAGGGCACCGATCTGAAGGCGCAACTTGAGAAAGCCACCGCCGAGAAAGACAAATTGCTTGAATTACTCCAAAACGAGCAGGCGCGAAGCCTTGCATTATCACCAGCAGCGAAGCCGAGTTTATGGCAACGCATCACCGGCAGATAGAGTCTATTTGCATTCCCGATCGTTTATGCAGTATAATTAAGTGTCCATTTTTGGGTGGATTGCCCCATATTTTTATCGATATTTATTGAGGAGTCAATATAGGAACTACACATGGATAATACGAGTTTGACCGAAAAAATAAAAATGGCAAAGACTTTCTTAGAGTCAGTCCAATTACTTGAAGGAACTCTCAATCAGATTTTTGCTAAATCGCAGGAAGAAGCCGAATCGAAAGCAGATGATACAAGGTACACAAGAAAGATGACAGCGCATTTTCTATATGCAATCGTTTTTGAACTTTGTATTAAGATAATTTGGGAAATTGAACACAATGAGCCTCCCAAACCGAATCATGATATCTTGTCTCGATACAGAGAACTTTCAAAAGAATCGCGACAAGCAATTTCTGATATGTATGATAACCAAGTAAAAATTACACAGAACATTATATCGCGGTCTAATTCTGGAGTAACAGATAACTATGGTGAAACTGTGAGTCTTTGTATAGAATTGCAATCTCTGGAAGATACCCTAAAATCGAATCCAGAGACTATGAGAGACTTTAAATACGATGGCAAACTCACTCAAAAAAGTAGTGCATTCGGGAGTATTATGTGGAGTAAAGATAGAAAATATCTTTTATCAGATCCCAATTTTATAGTATTTCCAGAACAATTATTGACATATGCGATTTCGCTCAATACCAAATAAAAATTTCTGCTGAAACACCCGAACTCGCCCGATTGCCACCCCGCTGGAATCGGGCATTACATTAATCGAGAAGAACACAAGGCACGTACACATCAAGTGAATAAATGAAAAATTACGAAATAAATTTTGAAAGCATCCCGCTTGATTTAGAACCTGATGAAAATATCACACTTTGGAGATACATGAGTTTTTCCTCTTTGTGTGAAATCCTTATGAATAACCATATACCTTTAATCAGAATTGGCAATTTTTCTGATAAATCAGAGGGAGCGATACTCAAAGGAATTTTATCTAAGTTCCCCGATGCTTACAAGGATAGCATTCAATATGCCATGCAAAGATACTATGAAGCAACATACATATCCTCATGGCATCAAGCTGAAAATGAAAACGCTGCTATGTGGGACAGATATACATACGGTGGTGAAGGCGTTGCCATAAAAACAAACGCCAAATTATTGTTGGATTGTATAAGTGCCAGAGAGGCTAATGTTATAAGCCACCACGAATCCTTTTCAGACGCAAATTTAGACGTATTAGCAGACGGCAAACCTTTTAGCCCTCACATCATTATTAAACCGATTAAATATACGGACAATAAGCCTACAGATTTTGAAATGGAGATAAAATACTTACGCCACGGATATGATAAGCTGTGTTTTTTCTACAAGTTAGAAGACTTTAAAGACGAATCAGAAATACGTATATTGAGATCAGAATCCCGTGCATATATCTTTGCTCAACTTCACCCGTCTACTTTTCATGAAATTAATGAAGAGATAGGCAAATTTATAAAAATCCAAAACCCTTCACAATTAAAAATAGATTCTGCGAGTAAACTTATACAGCAAATTGTAGTATCACCACACGCACATAACCAATTCATTAAAACCGTTCAACAATCTATTGAACATATTAACATGTACCGACAACGACTACAAACTGACCTGATTAAATGTGATGTTATTGAATCCGGACGAAAAGAATGGGTATGAGAAATAAGACTAATTTTCGGGCAAAATAGTTCAGAATTTCTCGCACTTTTTTATTGACAAAAAACCACAAAAAATGCTATAATACTCAAAGAAAATGGGGGCGCGTGAACGCCCCCCGCCAAAGGACAAAAAACTTCAGACTCTACTCATCGGAATCTTGCTTCGGCATTTTTAATTATAGCACACGCGGCAGTTATAAGTCAACTGCATGATGCCAAGCGATTCCGCAAACTTACGGAGGCTTGGCATTTTTTATGACCAACGCACTCTTGAAACAGGACTTGAGAACACTCATCAATTCCCATCTTTTCTGTGTCGATAACCTCTCCGATACTGAAATCCGTGAACAACTTACCAGAGACGGCAACCCTGTCGGTTATGAAGGTCAACATATACTCGGTTACCATTGGTTCGCCTATCCGAACGCGGCAGAAGGTCTATACTCTAAAGTGTTCGCACGTGTCAACATGTTCGGTGATCTCGTTGTCGGTTCTGGCGAGGAGACCTGTCTGGTGTGTATCAAGCACGGCAGATTTTCGGTAACGCGCCAAGTCGGCAATGATGTCGTCTCGGTTCATGATAAACGATTGCTGGTGTGTTTATAGGAGGGTCGCCATGAGTTATATCGGGCGGACTTGTGAGACCCTAAAATCCACTTGCGCGCGGTGTAAATGAAAAAAGCGTGACTCCGATTTTGGGTTGTATATTTGACTATTCGCACCCACAAGACCGACGCAAAGCGGTGAAAAAAACAGTTTGCCGTACCTGATGAGGACAAACGAAATGCCCTACTCGGCATCCACTTCTGGAAATTTCGGAAATTGACACAAATATCGAAGCGTACTTAAAGCAGATCGGCGAAATCACATATCGATTTCCAGAGCACGATTCAAGATGTCAATCCTTCCGAGCGGTGGTAGACAACCAGCGTTGGTTCGTCAAACACGGCAACACACCACAAACCATTACATGGCTCAAGCAGGCTGTTCGTTTCCACGCCGCTGTCCAGCACGAGGCACTCCCTCGATTACACAATGCCTTCGTTACATCCGATGGGTTTGCACTGGTCTACAATTGGGTAGATGGTGAGGGGTTGCGTCCTGAGAGGGAACTGGGTCCCAATGAAGTCCACCCGCGTGACAGGTTTTGTGCGTTGCCCGCATCTGAAATAATTGATGCACTCAACGTCATCTTTGATGTCCATATCCTTATCGAAAAAAGAGGGTTCATCGCTGAAGACTTTTACGATGGCTGCCTTATTTATGACTTTGAGAAAAAGCGGATACATCTGTACGATTTCGATCACTACCACCCGGGACCGTTCATAAACGACCGCGGGCGGTTGTATGGCTCACGTCGATTCATGGCACCGGAAGAATTTCAGAAAGGCGCGCACATCGACGAAAGGACAAACGTCTTTATGTTAGGACGTACAGCGTTCGTGTTGCTCGCCAACAACAGCGATTCACGGGACGACTGGAAAGGGAACGATGCCCTATGGCACGTCGCGAAAAAAGCAACAAATCCAGACAAACAGTTGAGACATCAATCTGTCCAAGAGTTCGTTTCGGCGTGGCACGCCGCGATTGCTGATTTTTAATTTATTGGCCTCTGGACCGCTCTTCAAATGTAAAGCAAAGACAAATTATGCCATTTAAGGCATAATTTCATTACGAGCGGGTTTTCGGTTAGGCATGAAATGTCTTGTAGCATGGCCTCCTGTTAGGAAACCGTCGGTTTTAACAAAACCCAAGCCTGCAACAACGGCGCAGGCGACTCTAACACGAAGAACATCAATATCCAAGCAACCGACACTTATCCGCAAGGAACAATTAAAAATGCGAAAAATTACTGATAACGAAATTCAATTCTTCAACGATAACGGCTATCTCATCCTGAAAGGTGTAATCCAACCGGATGAACTTTGCCGTTATACAACGTGAAAGTCAACGACTGATTGATGAGATTTTGGCGGGTGGACCGGCAGACCCATGGTGCAACCGTGGACCGGAAGGGATTCCTTACTATTTGACTTATCTACACTCCCATCCGAACGAATTCTCCCTGCGACTCTTAGGACACCCGTCCATCGGGGATCTGCTCCATCGGATAATCGGACCCGATTTTATTCCGTGCTATGAATCTCTTGTTTTCAAACTGCCCAAACACGGTTCTTCTGTGCGGTGGCATAGGGACGGAAATGCCATCCGTGAGAATCATCCGATTTTTAACATCGATATATACATAGATGACTCCACCGTTGATAACGGGTGCGTCTGGGTAGTCCCGAAGAGCCATCTCTGGGGGATCGAAGAGGCACAGGAGGTTATTGACAGGGGTGAAGCCAATTTTGAACGTGAAGACGCAGTGCCAGCAGAGGTTGAACCGGGGGACATTCTACTCCACCATACCAAAGTCTTGCACGGCAGTAAAATCAACACAAGCGGGACGCTGCGTCGGGTTATTTACTTCGATCAGCGGACACCGCACTGGAATACGCTGTACAAATGGTGGCAAACGGAGTTCTTGACACAACGCTGCCAACTCTATCAGCGCGCCCTCTACGAACGCCGAACGAATTCTTATCCGTCGGATACTGAGCAGTTTGATTACAAAGTCCCATCAGATATGCCGACATGGGATCCAGGGGACGACTTCGATCTGCGGATTCAGCATGGTGCTTACGCATATCAAGAGTAGCATGGAATCCTATCAGTGTTGTTGAGAGTTTTTTAATAGTCAGCTTTTCGCCCGTCGCGATCCCATTCGGGTTTGCAGGACAATTTTATAGACCTGTTTCGCGTAGGAAACAACAGCAAGCCCGTAACGTAGTGGAGGGCGACTCCAGAGAAAGACGCTTGGAAGATCAAATTCACGTTGTTTCTCCGCAAGGTATAATTAAAAATGAATGTTTTACTTATAGGGGGTTCGGGACACGTCGGAACGATGACCCTCCCTTACATGAAGAGCCATCACAATTTTCGAGTCCTTGACCTCAGCCCACCCAAAGACACATCTATTGATTACATTCAAGGATCCGTTACCGACCCCGCTATCGTTCAAGAAGCGTTGAAAGGGATGGATACGTTCGTCTACATGGTCATGCTACAACCGACGAGTGACCGGTCCTCTGTCGCGGATTTCAGTGACATTGTCGCAAACTACGAGGTGAACGCTAAAGGACTGCATGTCGTCCTACACGCCGCGAAAGAGGCAGGCATTCAACACGCCGTTTATACAAGCACGTTCACTGTGCATGAGCGGACACGCAACAATTTTCCGTATGAAGATGTCGTGCCGCGCGATAATCCCGGTGTCTACGGATTAACCAAGGGCTTCGGCGAACAGGTTTGCGAATACTTTGCGCGAGAACACGGCATGTCGCTTATTGCTTTGCGAATCACGGGTCCCTCTACACGCGAACAGTGGCTTGAACGTTACGCCCAACCGAAAGAGTCGTCAGTGCATATCTGGTGGACGGATGAAGAAGATCTGGCGAGCGCGTATCTCGCGGCTATTTCGGTTGAACACGAGGGGTTTGACGCTTTCTTTATTTCGGGGGATCATGAACAGAAGGAAATTAATCTCTCAAAAGCGAAGCGACTGCTCGGTTGGGAACCCCTGACGCACACACGTGTGTGAAAAACTCTATAAATAAGGAGAGCCTGCACGATGAAAACGAGATTACTCTCCACTTTTTTGACACTTATTCTTTTTTCAATCGTACTTCTATCTAACACTTTCGCCCAAGATTATACGCAGTGGGAACTACCGGAGGGTGCCATCGCGCGACTTGGTAAGGGTGGAATCCGTAAGATACAGTATTCGCCTGACAACAGGTTTTTGGCGGTAGCGAGTACTATCGGCATTTGGATCTACGATGCAGTTACGCTTCAAGAGGCTCTCCTCTTTGCAGGAAATGTGGATGGGATTTCTTGTGTGTCGCTGAGTCCAGATGGACGTACTTTTGCAGTTGGCAGCGGTCAGGTTCTCCAACTCTGGGATACCATTATCGGCGAGCATCAGGCAACACTCACTGGGCATACGAATGGGATATTCGATGTAGTGTTCAGTTCAGATGGACAGACTATCGCAACTGGCAGCAGTGATGGTACTATCCGCCTCTGGGACACACACACTGGAGAGCAGAAAAAAACATTCGCAAAAGGTGTCAACTGGATTACGCGTGTCGCGTTCAGCCCGGATGGGCGAACACTGGCGAGTGGGAGTGGCGACGGCACAGTACTTCTGTGGAGACTGCGTTAATACTGGCTGAATGGCTCCGAAATTTGACAAAAATCTTATTGCATGATACAATATAATACGCTCAAACCGAAAGTCTACGTCGAAACAACAGTCGTTAGTTACTTGGTCGCTCGGCCTAGCTACGATGTGGCGGTCGCCTCTCGACAACAAGCAACACAACAGTTGTGGGGGAATCATCCCGACAACTTCGAGTTTATTATTTCAAACATAGTTCTCAGTGAAGCAAGAGAGGGCAATGTCATAGCAGCCCAACGTCGGCTTGAGGTATTGGCAAATTTGCCGGTATTAGATATGTCGTCAGAAGCCATTATGCTCGTGGACAAATTGATAGATGCTGGTGCCGTGCCGCAGCATTCGCGCCCGGATGCACAGCATATCGCCATCGCCGCGGTGAATAACGTTGAATACTTAGTCTCTTGGAACTACAAGCATATTGTGAATGAAACCAAGCGACAACAGATAAATGAGATCTGTCACTCCGCTGGATTTCAACCCACAATCCTCTGTACACCTACAGCATTAATTGAGGAGATTCAAGTGAAAGAGAAACCCGATACACGCATGGATCCTGTCTTAGAAGAGTGCTACCGGATGAAAGAAGCGTTCGCCGCTAAATTCAAATCTGCCCAGGAACTTAATGATTATTTAGTGGCAGAAACGAAAAAAAACAAAGCCCTCGGTTGGAAATATTTACCCCCACCGCCGCCCCGAACCGAATCTGGCAAAAAAGACTAAACTGTTCGCACTAAGGAAAATCGCCTATGACACACCCTGAACTCACCTTAACGGAACGTCGCCCGTTCCACACCCAGCGCCGAGATACCTGGTGGTTACAACCCTTAGCTGTATTTGTCGGGTTGGGAGCATTCATTGTTTATGCCACCTTTCGGGTTTTTGAAGGGAACCATTTCATTCACGGACCCTACCTGTCGCCTTTCTATTCACCGTTGCTTTTTGGTACTGAAAAGGCGGCGCATAGCCTCGATCACAGTTGGTTTGGTATGATGCCAGATTGGATACCGGGTTTCATTACGCCGGCTGTCCTCATTTTATGGGCACCGCTCGGATTTCGCTTTACATGCTACTACTACCGTGGGGCGTATTACAAAGCGTTTTGGGCAGATCCACCCGTCCTGTACAGTGTCGGAGCCACGTAAGGGGTATCGCGGTGAACACTCCTTCCCCTTGCTTATTCAGAATATTCACAGGTATTTTCTCTACGTTGCCTTCATTGTTTGGATTATTCTCTCTATTGATGTATGGAAAGCACTATGGTTCGACGATGGTAACGGCGGGACAACCTTCGGCATCGGCGTAGGCACCATCATCTTGGCAGGCAATGTTGTGCTTTTAGGCGGTTATACCTTCGGATGCCACTCTTTACGCCACTTAGTCGGTGGGGTTGTCGATCTGCTCTCCAAAGCCCCTGTCCGTCGGGGAGCGTACAACTGTGTCAGTTGCTTGAACAGTCGGCACATGCTTTGGGCGTGGATGAGCCTCTGTTGGGTCGGTTTTTCCGATCTCTATGTCCGTATCGCCGCCACAACAGGTTTTAAAGACTGGATTACATTTTAAAAAACATCTATTGTAGAGAAGAAAGAGGAAATATTAGCGTGGCATCTTACGAAACGCATGAATACGATGTATTGATAATCGGAGCCGGTGGTGCTGGACTTCGTGCCGCTATTGAAGCCGCCGTAGGCGACCTCAAAAGTAGGGCTCATCTGCAAATCCTTGCTCGGTAAAGCACACACCGTCATGGCAGAAGGTGGAGTCGCTGCCGCTTTGGCGAATGTTGATGAAAGGGACAGCTGGCGTGTACACTTTGCTGACACCATGCGCGGTGGACAGTACCTCTCTAATGCACGGATGGCGGAACTCCATGCGCAGGAATCCCCTGACCGCGTGCGTGAACTTGAAGGGCTGGGGTGCCCTTTTTGACCGAACACAGGATGGAGGCATCCTTCAGCGGAACTTCGGTGGACACCAATATCCACGTCTTGCACACGTCGGCGACCGAACCGGATTGGAAATGATCCGCGCGCTACAGGACCACGGTATTCACCAAGGCATTGAGGTGCACATGGAGAATACCGTCGTTTCGCTCCTCAAAACGGGCGAGAGAGTCTCAGGGGCATTCGGTTACGAACGTGAAAAAGGACGGTTCAAGGTCTTTACCGCGAAAGCGGTCGTTTTGGCAACAGGCGGTGTCGGAAAGGCATATGAGATCACAAGCAATAGTTGGGAATACACCGGCGATGGACATTCTCTCGCATACCATGCCGGGGCAGAACTCATAGATATGGAGTTCGTTCAATTCCATCCCACTGGCATGGTGTGGCCCCCCAGTGTCCGAGGCATCTTGGTCACAGAGGGAGTGCGTGGCGAAGGCGGCGTCCTCAAAAACGGTGAAGGCAACCGCTTCATGTTCGATGACATCCCGGAACTCTATGTGAACCAGACAGCAGATAACCCTGAAGAGGGTTGGCGATATACGCAGGGCGACCGAGATGCACGCCGTCCGCCTGAACTTCTCACACGCGATCATGTGGCACGGTGCATCGTCCGAGAAGTCCAAGAGGGTCGGGGAAGTCCACACGGTGGTGTATTCTTGGATATAGCGTGGATTAAGGAAAAAATTTCGAACGCTCCAGAGCATATCCGTAGAAAACTGCCGAGCATGTACCATCAATTCAAGGAACTCGCCGACATCGACATCACACAGGAGCCGATGGAAGTAGGTCCCACAACGCATTATATCATGGGCGGTATTCGGGTCGATGCTGATTCACAAATGACAGCAGTTCCAGGGCTCTTCGCCGCAGGTGAATGCGCGGCGGGATTACACGGTGCCAATAGACTTGGTGGTAATTCGCTATCCGATCTGCTCGTTTTCGGTAAACGCGCCGGAGAATACGCAGCAAAGTTTGCAGAAGAGAACGAGGCAGTTCCATTTGATGAATCGCAAATTGATGCAATCGCTGTGCACACCCTAAAACCATTTGAGAACCCGGCAGACGATGGCAATGCGGAGAAAATGGGACCCTACGCCATTCAAGCACAACTCCAGGAGAAGATGCAGGAACTGGTGGGTATCGCTCGAAGTCAGGGAAGTCTCACGCAAGCCTTGGAAGAGATTCAGAATCTGCGCCAGCAGTCGGAAAGTGTTCACGCTATCGGTAATCGAGAATATAACTCCGGATGGCATACCGCGCTCGATCTCGACTGCTTGCTCACGGTCTCCGAAGTGATCGCACTCGCAGCACTTGAACGCAGGGCAAGCATCGGTGCGCATTCACGGGACGATTATCCTGAGAAAGAGGAGCCCGGTGCAGGCAAATATAACACTATCGTCAAGAAGACACCCGATGGCACAATGGAGATTCGCCGACAACCGGTTGATGAACTCCGGGATGATCTACAGGAAATCATAGACGAAGTGGGATAGCATTTTAATTTTTCGCAAGGCGTTAAATCAGGTGTTTTGTTTATCAAAGGATTCTGCTCATATCCGCCTGCGCCGTTGTTGCAGGCTGCTGTCTTGAGTAAAATTAAAAGCCGTAGCCCGTAACGTAGTGGAGGGCGGGTCTACGGAGAGGTGCTTTATATATCAAACCGACTTGACCGAACCGCAAGGAAAATTAAAAAAACCGCAAGGAAAATTAAAAAATGGCGAAAGCAACGTTTAGAATCTGGCGTGGTAATGCGGATGGAGCGGAATTTGTCAATTACGACACCGAGGTTTCTGAAGGTATGGTGGTTTTAGACGCTGTCCACCGTATCCAAGCCGATCAGGCAAACGACATGGCTGTTCGATGGAATTGTAAGGCGGGAAAATGTGGATCCTGCTCTGCCGAAATCAACGGGCAACCGAAATTGATGTGCATGACGCGCCTCAACGATCTACCCCTTGATGAACCCGTTACGGTCGAACCGATGCGTGCATTCCCGATCATCAAAGACCTCGTTACAGACGTATCATGGAACTTCAGAGTTAAAGAGAAGATGAAGCCCTTCACGCCACGACCCCCTGATGCCGAAGATGGTACATGGCGGATGAAACAGGAAGACATTGACCATATCCAAGAGTTTCGGAAGTGCATTGAATGCTTCCTCTGCCAAGATGTCTGTCATGTCCTTCGGGAACACGACCTTCATGACGAATTCATCGGACCGAGATTCTTCGTTTACGCCGCTTCCTTGGAAATGCACCCGATTGACACTGAAAACCGGTTGGAAGAATTGAAGGATTCGGGTGGTATCGGGTATTGTAACATTACCAAATGTTGTACGAAGGTCTGCCCGGAACATATCACGATTACGGACAACGCCATTATCCCGCTCAAAGAACGCGTCGTTGACCAATTTTACGATCCGATTAAAAAATTGTTCCGCGTCTTTAGTCGTTAACAGTCTCACTTGCGTGTCTAAACCGCGGTGAATACCAATCACCGTTCTCAAATTGGCGTAACAACCACGAATATTTCTCTTGCATATATAATTCGGAGATGCTAAAATCATGACAAGCAAAAATGATATTTTAAGAGTTGGTGTGATTGGACCCGGCGGTGCAGGACGAGGGAACACACTCGGTTTCGCAACACGTCCCGACGCTGAAGTCGTCGCCGCTGTGGACACCCACGAAGCGAGTTTGGACGCTTTAGAAAGCGCGCTCCAAGAACAGGTAGACGGCTATAAAGCAAATAGTTTCAACCGCTACCTCGGTGAATACGAGTTCGTGGAGATGCTCAATCACGAAGATCTGGATATAGTTGGTGTATTCTCGCCCCACTCCCTGCACGATATTCATGTGAAATACGCGCTCCGCGCCGGATGTCACGTTATCGTCGAAAAACCGATGGCGAATGTCGTTGGCGATGCAATCGCTGTAACCAAAATTGCAATGGGCAGTGGATTACACCTTGTCGGTGGGTATCAACGACATTACGAGGATACCTACATGGCAGCCAGGCGCGCAATCGCTGAAGGACGCATCGGAAACCTCCAGAAATTTGAAGTCTATATGGCACAGCGCTGGGGTGCGGGTGGATGGCGAGGAAATCCACGCTTCTCCGGCGGTGGACAGCCCAACGACTCAGGAAGCCACCTTCAAGATATATTCTTATGGATGACGGGTGCCTTGCCCGCTGAGGTCTACGGAACGACTGACATGAAATTTGAGGACGACGATGGAAACCTCGTTCCAAAGTTCGTTGAAATTAATTCCTACTCCGATGTAACACTGGATAACGGTGCCGATGGCACAATCACTATCCTCGGCAACACGCGCGTCGGGTTTGAAGAATGGGTAATTCTGGAAGGGGATGAAGGAACGATCGAAATCAAAAACGGTATTCGTTACACTCCCAAAGGTGGCGAGTCAGAGCCACTTGCTTATCCGCGTCCGGAAGGATACCCCCGCAGCAAAGTCGACCAGCTCGTCGGTTTGGTGAAAGGTGAGTACCAGACGAACTATACCTCTGGCATCAACGGGATACGCACCAGTTGGTTGACGAATTCAATCCTCGAAGCCGGTAAGGGTCCCGACGCGAAAAACAGAGTGAATTGCGACAACCTCATCCAGAAAGAGGGCTACACTCGGCAAGAGGTATTAGAATTGATTGATGATTGTGCATCCAAATCATGCTATTAAAGCGCCGATGTTTATTCGCAGAGGTGTCTTCGGACCGAGTCATAAAAAAGGAGAAAGACCGTGAAATTTTCAGCACAACTCGCAACCAAGACGTATGATCGCTGGCAAAAACTTGCTGTTAAAAGTATGAAGTATTGCCCGCTCGTCGCTATTATTTTGGTAGCATTGGTGCAAATTAGTTGCGTACCCGGTAGTAGCGCGCTGCGCACTGGAGAAAACCTCGTTGCACAGAAAGACTACCCCGGTGCGATAGCGGCGTATCAAAGTATTGTGGATGCCAAACCCGGCACACCCGAAGCACTTCAGGCACAACTCGCTATAGGCAAACTTTTCATCGATCGGATGAGTCAACCCGCAGAAGGCATCAAAGCCCATGAAGCACTCATTGCCACTGCACCGGAAAGCGACGAAGCCGCTGAAGCATATTATGAACTCGGCATGCACTACTACCGACAAAAGGATTTTAAAGCCTCCCAAACCCAATTTGACGCGGTTGTTAATAACTTCCCACAACTCGAATTGAGCCACAACGCACAACTGATGCTGGCGAAAAGTTTTGAAGAGGCAAACGATTTTGAACAGGCGGTAGAGGTTTTCGATAACTTCGCAAATCGGAACCCTCGCAGTGAACGCGCCGCGCTGGCTATTGCCAATAAAGGGCGAATCCAACGAGAGCACCTCAAAAACGAAGAGGAAGCGAAACGCACTTATCAAACACTCGTTAAAAGATATGGGAAGGTCGAAGGTGCTGAAAAAGAGATTGAGAAAGCAAAAGCGGAACTGACAGATCTCAAAGGCAAGCATTCCGGAGGCAGATGACCCATTAGCAACGCAGTACGGTAGAGCTTTGGCGCAACAAGAGGCGACTCGTGAACGGGACCGGCCGCGTGGGGGTGTTGAAAGAAGTCGCGCGATGGGAAATGTCGGTCTGCAAATCGCAGACTCCGGTTTCGGGGTTAGCGCAGCAGAGGTCATGCGGGATTTCGGCGGACAGGGTGGTATCGCAGGCGATGACCAGGGCAGCTACTTTGCTGCTGAGCTGATGATTGCCAACTTCTTCTACGGTGATGAAAGTTACCGTGACGCAGGCGCGTTATACTTCAATGCAATTGCCAGCGCGGAAGCAGAAAAGGTGAAAATCGACCCGTATACCTACCTCAAACTCTCAATTTGCTACCGAAAAGTCGGGATGCATAAACGGGCGAAAGAGGTTCTCAAAAAGGCAGCACTCCGAGATGGTGGGGTCATTGAAGCCGTCATCAACACCGGACGGAATCACTACACTTCTGAATCGTATGATAAGGCGTTAGAAACCTACAATTCTGTTCTTGGAATGGCTCGAAGCAAAGATTCCGAGATTTACTGGTTACTCTCGCTCGTACACAAAAAATTAGGTGAACCCGAGAAAGAACGAGAGGTTCTTGAGCGATCTGTCGCGGCGAACACACAGAATTTGGATGCGCTACAAAGTCTTGCCGAGGTCCTCCACTATCGATTGAAGGATCGGAAAGCCGCTGTAATCTTTCAAGATCTCGTTGATCAGAAAGGCGATTCGTACATCGGATCTAAAACCGTCGGCGACCTCACCTATAAGTACGGGAATTATGTGCAATCTCGTGCCAAGTATAGAGCCGCCGCGCGGACAGCGAAACGGTTGCTCGGTAAATCGGAAAGCGAGGTCGAAAAACAAAAACTTCGCAATCAGGTCGTTTATGCGACTATTCTCGCCGCACGTGCCACCTATCACCTGAAGAAATTGGAAGACGCACAGAAGATGATAGATGAATTGGCGGCAGAGTATCCTGAACACGCGTTAATCCCTTACGGTCGGGGTGAGTTGGCGCTTTTAGATGGCGATGCGGAAACTGCTATTGCTGAATTCAAAGCCGCCATTGAGAAGAGCCCACTTTCAGACATTCCGCTGATGGCTCTTGGAGATTACTATGTCTCACAAGGGTTTAATGACGACGCTATAGCCCTTTGGGAAGGCTATTTGGCGAAAAACCAATATAACCAGAACGTCCGTCGTAGCCTTAATAAGTTGAAAGGTGAAGACGCAGAATAAGTGTTGTGAATTGCGCGGTTGAAAGACCGCGCTTTACATCATGATTTTAGAATAATCAGTTTTTTGTCAAAAAAACTTGACCTTTTATCGTCAATTGTGTATAATTAACAAGTAAGATTTTTAACTTCCTACGCGCAAGCACGCTTTAAGGGTGCAATTCGCAGTTTTCCCCTGATGAAACAGTGCAAATCCGGAAAAAAGCGTCCTTTGAGGAAAAACGAGTCACTGGTTGTAAGGTAGTGCGTGCAACGCCAGTTTTGATATGGAAAACCAAGCGGCACCTTTAGGTCGAAACCACCTTCTAACACGTATCTCGAAGCAACCATACAAGAAACACTCCCACGGGCAACGTTGCACCTACTCCATTGATATCCCTGTATACCCTGCATTTTGCTTTGTTGCATATCTCAACGGCAATTTCTCATGCGTTTGTTTGGAGTGTCATGCCAGATTAACCGGTTTTGTGGTAAAACCCAGTTTTCGTGCCTCGGTCCTGTTACGCGATATATTAAACGACAAAGTAGTGAAACCCGGTAGATATGGTTTTCAATCGCGAACCGAAAGTGATAGAAACCAACTTCAGTAGATTATTCTATAGAATCAGCCCGATTCCATTTTAACCTCTTCTTTGTATCCTATTTTAGCGATTGCTTTCAAATTGCGAACCCATTTTTAACATATCGCATATTTGAGTGGAGACAGAGAATTCGCTGGGTGGTTAGATGAACGCCATGGTGGAACGATTACCTTGGAACCGGGCAAAATGAGGAGTATTAGAAACTATGGAGAGCTTGGACATTGGCAAGCTCCAAGAAATGGAGTTCTCGGAACTCAAAGACTTGGCCCAAACACTCGGAGTGACTGAATACAACGGGTCTCGGAAAGAGGAATTGATTAGCGAAATTATAGAGGCTAAATCTGAGGCGGATATCCAATTTTACGGTGGTGGGGTCTTGGAAATCCTTGATGACCGGGATCAACACTACGGTTTTCTTCGTTCATCGCGCTCCAATTATTTGCAGAGCAGCGAGGATATTTACGTGTCCTCATCGCAAATCCGGCGATTCGATTTACAAACCGGACACGTCGTTGAAGGGGTAATTCGCCCCCCAAAGAAGACGGAAAACAAAGCAGAGCGCTATTTCGCAATGTTACAAATTGACAAGGTCAACGGAGAAGCACCAGAAGCCGTCAAGCAGAAAATCCTTTTCAAAAACCTCACGCCTATACACCCATACGAAAAATTGAAACTGGAACACAGTCAGTCAGAGTACGGGACTCGTATGGTGGATCTAATAGCACCGATTGGGAAGGGACAACGCAGCTTGATTGTCGCCCCTCCTTACAGTGGTAAGACAACGCTGCTGAAAAATATTGCTGCTGGGATCGAGGCTAACCATCCAGAAGTCATCCTCATCTTTTTACTCATTGATGAACGTCCCGAGGAAGTTACAGATGTTGCTCGTTCTGTCAAAGGAGAAGTCATTAGTTCTACTTTTGATGAACATCCCGAACGACACATCCAGGTCGCAGAGATGGCGATTGAAAAGGCGAAGCGGTGGGCGGAGTACGGAAAAGATGTCGTTGTTCTGTTAGACAGCATGACCCGGCTGGCACGTGCGCATAATGTCATGACGCCACACAGCGGAAAAACGCTGAGCGGTGGCTTAGATGCCATGGCATTTTTGAAACCGCGTCAGTTCTGCGGCGCAGCTCGGAAATTTGAAGAAGGTGGAAGTCTAACGGTTATTGCATCTGTACTCGTCGATACGGAAAGCCGACAAGATGAACACATCTACGAAGAATTCAAAGGCACTGCCAACATGGAAATCCACATGGAGCGTGCTTTGTTGGATCTCCGCATCTACCCACCGATTAATGTTGGAAAGTCAAAAACACGCCGTGAGGAACTCTTATTGGCACCAGATGTTCTTAACAAAGTCTGGGTGCTGCGGAAATTCACAAGCCAGATGGACAGCGCGGAATCTCTCGAAATGCTCATTGAGCAATTCAGCAAAACTGACACAAACGCGGAATTTCTCGAACGCATGGTAGACAATGCGACTTACAGTAATGTGTCGGCGAGAACCAACGCTCGTCCGAAGCGATGAGCGTGAATTCCTACATGTCTACGCTTCCGCGTCTCAAAAGCGCGGCTACAAGAATGTAGAGAATCGTAAATAGACGGTTCAAAATTTTGAATTCAAAGGAGAGCATTATGAAAACCGAAATACATCCGGAAATGGTAGAATGCGTTATTACATGTGTTTGTGGTGCAAGCCATAAGACGCTCGCTATCCAACCAGTGATGCGGGTAGATATTTGTGGAAAATGCCACCCATTCTACACTGGACAACAAGCTCGATTTATTGACACTGCCGGACGCGTTGAAAGTTTCCGCCGACGTTACGGACTCACCGAAGGCGATAATTAGAAATATCGTTTCACAGGTAAGTCTATCGATCGGTGTTCCAAGGAGAGGTACCCGTGCCTTAACAATAGTGGGCGCGGGAAATGCCTAACTGCTTACGGGACAGTAATCAAGCAGGGACAGAGATCTGCCCTACGTCCCAAAATGTAGACAAGCATCTCTTAGCTTTTAACAGTTAACCGCAAGTTTTGACTTGCAAGCGGTGACAAAAATGTTTGAGAAACTCAAGGATATTGAAAACAGATACGCTGAAGTCGAAAGTGCACTTGGAGACGCAGCGCAAATTTCAAATCAACAACGATTAATAGAGTTATCTAAAACTCACGCGGAACTCTCGCCAATTGTGTCCACTTATCAGGAGTACCAGCAGTTAGAATCAGCACTTGAAGAGACGCTTCTCCTCATAGAATCGGAAACGGATGCGGAAATGCTCGGATTAGCGCAGGAAGAGTTGGACGCTCTTACTGCCGAAAAAGAGAGACTTACTGAGGAACTTAAGGTTCTCATCATTCCGAAAGATCCGAACGATGCAAAAAATGTCATCATCGAGATTCGGGCAGGGACCGGTGGTGAAGAAGCCAGTCTTTTCGCAGCCGAATTGTTTCGAATGTACACCCGCTATGCTGAACGTCAGAACTGGAAGCTGGAACTACTCAGTTCAAATGCAACTGGCTTAAAAGGATTTAAAGAGGTTGTCTTCTCAATTGCAGGGCAGAACGCATACAGTCAGCTGAAATTCGAAGGTGGTATACATCGTGTACAGCGAATTCCGGCAACCGAGGCAAGTGGACGCATTCATACATCTGCCGCCACGGTAGCCGTTCTCCCTGAAGCAGAAGCACTTGATTTGGCGATTGATGAGGCAACCGAATTACGTATTGATACCTACCGATCTTCCGGTCCTGGCGGACAAAGTGTTAACACAACCGACTCCGCGATTCGTATTACCCACCTGCCAACGGGATTGGTTGTGACATGCCAAGACGAAAAATCTCAACATAAAAATCGTTCCAAGGCGATGAAAATTCTCCGGGCACGCCTCCAAGAACAAAAACAATTTGAACTTAACAGTGAAAGAGCCGAAACCCGCAGATCTATGGTCGGCAGTGGCGACAGAAGCGAGAAAATTCGCACCTATAACTTCCCACAATCTCGTGTAACTGACCACCGGATCCAATTCAGTTCCTATCAACTTGATTCCGTTTTAGATGGAGACCTACAAACGTTTATTGAACGGCTAACAACTGCCGATCAGGCGGAGAGGTTGAAAGAGGCTTAAGCCTCCAGCTAAGGAACACGGAACTATGCCGGATAAAATGTGGCGCGTGGTGGATCTACTCGATTGGACAGTCGGATACTTTCAACAGAACGGCATCCCGAATCCGAGATTAGATGCGGAGGTATTGCTTGGACACTTGCTCGAAAAAAGCCGCCTGCAGCTCTATCTCCACTTTGAAATGCCTGTCTTTCAAGAACACCTCACACCGTTCCGAGAACTCATCAAAAAGAGAATCGCGCACACACCTGTTAGCTACCTAACGAATCACAAAGAGTTTATGTCCTTGGATTTCTATGTAGATGAACGGGTCCTCATTCCGCGCCCGGAGACAGAACAGCTCGTTGAAACTATTCTCATGACAGAAACCGGAGATTTCCAGCGTTTACTGGAACTCGGTACAGGGAGCGGTGTGATTGCTACGAGTCTTGCGGTACAACAACCAGAATGGGAGATCGTTGCAACGGACATCTCTGAGTCTGCCCTCGCCGTTGCTCGCAAGAACGCTGAAACACACGCGTGCGCAGCGCAAATTGAGTTTTTGTCTGGAGATCTGTTTGAACCGATAGAAGCAATAAACACTAATGGCGACACACGATTTGATTGGATTGTCTGCAATCCACCCTATATCAAAAATACAGAGCGTGCCGCCTTGAGTCCGGATGTCCGCGACTATGAACCTGAGGTTGCCCTTTTTGCTGGAGATGACGGTCTTGCCGTTATTCGTCGATTAATTGCTGAGGCACCCAAATACCTCACACCGGGTGGTAAACTCATCCTTGAAATCGGTGCAGCACAAGCCGACACCGTTCGAACGCTTCTTGATGCTGAATCTGCGTACTGCACGTACGAACTGCTCGAAGACTATGCGGGGAAGGAACGGGTTGTTCTCGCAAGTATCTCATAAAGACGCATTTTTAGTTTTTCCGCTGCAGTCATGATCGTCCGATCGCGGCTTTCCAATTTGAATTAAAAACTGAATTTTGGCTGGCTGCCCTCACTTTTATGGGCGCGCCTCAGGCAATTATCTATAAATTTTGAAAAAAATTGTTTTTTTCCTTGACATATTTTGTGAAAATTTTATATAATAAATTAACCTTTTTCTCGTGAGCCTATTAGGGAACGTTGATAGCGCGTTAATTCTCCA
Source organism: Geodia barretti (assembly GCA_030341885.1). Lineage (NCBI taxonomy): Eukaryota > Metazoa > Porifera > Demospongiae > Tetractinellida > Geodiidae > Geodia > Geodia barretti. Next base: position 20,722 of record CASHTH010004374.1, read on the forward strand.
CGGCGTGCCATTCTTTCCGTTTTTTGAAACGTAGTAGATTTTATTGACGTTACATTGTATAGCCTGCTGAAACAGGATCCTTATAGGCTAAGGAGCAGATTTGAATGGCGCGCCAAATATCTAATGATTTATCTGCTGTCGAAGATACCTATCTCGCTACACAAGCGAAGGCAGGCAACGAAGCCGCATTTAGGCAATTATTCGACAAGCATTATAAATGGGTTTATAATAAAGCCTACCGAATGCTTGGAAATTACCAAGATGCTGAAGAGGTCGCCTCGGATGTGTTCGTTAAAGTCTGGCAGAAGCTGGGCAAATGGGACACAGAACAGGGTAGTTTTCAAGCATGGTTAAATACGGTGGCTCGAAATACTATTATCGATGCAATACGGAAGCGGGACAGGATTCGGGAACACCCTCTCGGTGGTTCGCCTGATGAGGATGAACAACCCTTAAGTAAATACGAAGACCCGCGCCCGGGTCCTGAGCAAGAATTAGAAGCCGCCGAAGCGCAACAGATTTTGGAAGATGCCCTTGAACAGGTAACGAAACCAAATCATCGGATTGCGTGGATGTTGCGGCACTTAGAAGGTTATAGTATTGCAGAGATTGCCCGCATTCTCAACCGCAAGGACGGCACTGTGAAAATTTGGATTTTTCGGTGCACGGAGGAATTGCGGAAGATTCTGATTGCAAAAGGCATTCAGTGGATATATTAATTTGGAGGATTAACGCATGCACTTTTGGAAGAAATGGCGAAGGGACGGCATCTCGGCAGATGACTTGAAAAAGGCTGAGATGTTGGAAGCTTATACGTGCTGGCTGAAGAATGGGAAGTTATCACGTAAGCAGAAACGTCTTCTAAGGGAAATTCACAACTTTCCGGAACTTCAGCCATTGAAACAATTAATAGACTTCTCACACTACCGCTTTGAGGAGCGGGAAAACGTTATACCGCCGCCTGGTGCCGAGCAGCGCGCTCGTGACCGTGTGATGGCGGAAATTCGGGGCGAAGCAGTGGAAGCCGATACTGTTGGTGCGCTGGAACTGCAACCCGGTTATAGCCCACAAGGTATGGGCAATGAAACTACCGAAATCATGCAGGTTGATGCGTCTTTACCCGACGCGGATGCACTGCGGGAGTGGGATACTGAACAAACAGCTGAATCCGCAGAGATGTTGAAGCGTTACAACGCAATCCGGACGCTTTCTCGTTTACACGTCCGATTTGAGCTGAAGGATGACGATGTCTACGTCACGGATTTGGGTAGTTCTGATACGACTTATCTTGATAACGCACGTGTTGAAGCACCGACCCGCATTCAAGACGGTTCTACGCTAAAATGTGGCAAAGTTAGTTTCAAAGTCGTCGATATTGAACGGTCATAATTTTACACGGAGAAGGATTGTGTTGTGCATTGAGGGATAAGCCCTTAATGCACCACCGCTCCTTATGAAGGCTGTGTACCTTAGGCATACCAATTCATTGGCATTATCACATTTTCAACAAGCAACGCTCAGTTATGGACAGGCGTGCTATGTTGAAGCTATCCAACACTATCTCGCTGGCTTGAAATTGGGCGCGGCACGGCATCACTATATCTATGCCGACCTCGCGAAAGCCTATGAGATGGTTGGAGAGTGGGATACAGCATTGGCGTGTTTAGACATTGCTCTTCGATTATGTCCTGATTCGCCAACAGCTCTTAGGCGCAAAGCGCGCATTCTTGATGAGAAAGCGTGTTATCATACACTTATCTCTTTGGATGACTTTGACGAACCACCTCCCGTACAATTCTTTGAACAGTTACAAGTGAGTTCTACGAAGTTCCCTAAGCAAGTTGTAAATTCGGAATTTTTCGATCTCACTTGTCATTCTGAAATGAATTCCCAGACAGTCTGGAACATCTGTCGACTGATTTATCGAACTTACTCGGAATTGGGTGAAATGTTAGGGTACTATCCCGCTTCGCCGGTTTCTATATCGATTTCAAATACAAATAGGCGTGCTGCGTCTCAACGTTCGATGCCAAGATGGGCGAGTGGGTGCTACGATGGTGGCATCCGTCTGGCATACTGCGCAGCGGGTGAGCCAGTGCTAAGCATTTTATATGCCCTGCTACGGCATGAATGGGTACATCTGTTGGTTCATCATTTAGCACACGGGCATTGTCCTGTATGGCTTGACGAAGGACTCGCACAAAGCATTGCCCGCCCTATGTTCCAGTCTGAACGCCTTGACTTGCAGCAGTCGGTTCAGACCGAGCGTTTACTTCCCTTTGCCGTATTGAACAAACCGTTTAACCAACTCCCCGCAAAATATCGGAAATTGGCGTATATCCAGTCCACTGCAGTAGCAGAATTTCTCATCCAGCAGTTCGGTTTCCCCAAAATTCGTAAGTTGCTTCACCAGTTAGGCAACGGCACTCCGATAGAGATTGCAATTGAACAGGTATTTGGGTGCAGTTTGACGAAGATTCCTTTTCTTCAAAAGACCGAACAGATACCCAACCCAGCTGAGTCCTAACCAAAATACATCCGAAGCGAAGGGAAGAGACAGTTCAGCGGACCCATAGTTTAAAAATCTTTTCTTCAAGAGACCGAGCAGATGCCCAACCCAACTGCGATCTAACCGAAAACCCGTCCGAAACGAAGTGGAGGGACGGCCCAGGGACCATAAATTAAAAAATTCAAACGTCAAAATGACGAAACTCGATATTGGTATTCTCATTCTTGTTGGATTGGCTGGTATAAGTTGCTACCGTGCGGGTTTCACCCGAAGTGTATGGGGTATATTCGTAATCGGCATCGGGTTCTTTACTGCCTGTCAATTTTGGGGGCAACTTGCGATAGTTGTCCAAAAGTTGGTAGCAAACCCCAGTTGGGCGAAGTGGCTGAGCATCGTTGCCATTGTGCTGGTCGTCTCTATTCTTGTTGACTCGCTTTTTGAGCGTATCCAGCGGATTCTCGATAAAGGGGTTTTGGGCTGGGTGAACCATCTACTCGGACTCGGTTTTGGGGTCGCTTCCGGCGGACTTATTATTGCCTTCGCGCTCATCCTTCTCAACGCACATGGCGGCGATGGCTTCAAAAACGAGATCGCAAATTCTCGATTTGCCCCACACCTCACAGATATCGGGGATCGCGTTTGGGCAGTTAGCAAGGACCATGTGCAAAAGCAACTTGATACCAAATGAAAACTTTTCTCTCCGTTTTAGGGCAATATAGGCGTGTAGGGTGTGCCCTGCTTCTTATTTTCTTATGTGCACTTCCGTTACCTGCACTGCAGCTGCAGTCTTTGAGTCCACTTTTGCAGATTCACTTTTCCAAGAGGGTGATTATCTCAACGCCGCTCACGAGTATAAGCGACTCCTCTTTTTACATCCCGATGCCCCTCGAATTGATTTCATAGCGTTCCGCGTTGCCGCATCCTACCAGAATGCAGGCAAATTAGAGAACGCGATCCGCGCCTACCAACTTCTGATTGATACCTATCCGAAAAGTGTTCTTGTCGAGCGCGCGAAAAACAATATTGCTCAGGGTCATGTTCTGTCGGGCGATAGCGAGCAGGGGCTTGCATCACTCAAACGGTTTCTTTCAGAACATAAGGAGAGTAGTTTAGCACCACGCGTGCACTTTACAATTGGAATGCTCCATGTGGATAAGGGAGAATGGGCACAGGCAAGCAGCGCGTGGAACGATGTTTATTTAGCCTACCCGGAGAGTCCTTTTGCTAAAGTGAGTGATAGATTGGCGCGGACGATAAAAAACGTGGATACGCTTCCGCGCCGTTCTCCGACGGTCGCCGGTGTGCTTTCAGCGTTAGTTCCGGGGAGCGGACAGGTTTATAGCGGGAGGACGGCTGACGGACTTTACACCTTTGTTGGTATGGTGGTGTTGAGCGGCGCGAGCCTCTATTACGCCGACCAAGAGCGTTACGAAGT
>CASHTH010004375.1:0-43891 GCA_030341885.1 Geodia barretti
GAGCCCGCTGCCTTCTCCGTCATTTTCCATTCTGCCAACAGTTTACCTTGAAGTAAAGTTTAATATGAGACAAAGATATAGGGATGGTGTCATGTAGCTTTGTGCATCTTTGCTGTGTAATGACCCCTTGTTTCTTCCTTTTTGGTGCTTCAAGCCATCCCTATATCCCCCTTTCATTTTGAAGAAATGATTTTTCCACTTGTGTAATTGTAAGCAGCAAGGGTTGCAGTAGTTGGTTTGTTTGTCTGTCTGTGTGTGTGTCGAAGCTTATTCTGGCACTACAGGCTGCGAGGCGGCCCATTAGTGATACCAGCGGCTTCAGAATTACGCGAGCCTGAAAAACAAAAGGGCGATTTTCCTGAAACGACTGCGTTCGAGAGATATGCCGTGAAAACAAGCGGTAAAGCCACTATGCATATTAGCACTGGGCTTGTCACACGAAAATTGGTCCCCCCCAAAAGCTGTTCCCCGGGAACTTCCGTGGCAGAAAAATTGTCCCCCCATGGAATTCTATACATTATGTGCGGTTGATATGCAAATCGATATTATTTATGTGGGCCACCGTGCACCGCATAGTACACCCGCACTTAATTTGTTGGACGATAGTTGACAACATACATTACATAATGATGACATCATATACATAAACAATGTTAAGAGTTGTTCTCAAGGCAGGAGCTATGGAGGATCTTGGAGCAGTTGATTCCTCGATGAGTGGCTTTCTCTGGTTGGACAAACAGTCCGTGAGAAGGCTTGCAGCGAAAGTAGCGATGTCCCTTCACCGACCCATCGTTCTTTCCATCTGCAGAGGAGAGGGAGTGAAAGAGTTGAAGGAGTTAAAGGGACATGCAGGGGTACGTTTTGCACTGCAGTGTTTTAAACGGTTTGGATGCCATGGGTATATATCTGCTCAAATAAGCAGAATTTCATGTATAAGGTATTAACGCCTCGTATTATAATATCGTATTATAATAAATTCTTATTGGGCTCTGGACACACGGCTTTCACATAATAATAATTATATAGAAAAATCCTTGCATTCCGACGACTAGATAGGCTTGCTTCGTGCGTCAATAATATATATATCCGTAGTTCGATCCCAAGCCACACCCCCTTAGCAAACTGGGTAGTTCCGATGAACCGCACGACCCCAAAATCAGCTCCAGTCACAAAGACACTCATCCCGGTCTCCTGACTGAGTCCTGAGTGACGTTGGGGAGGGAGCAGAGGGAGGAGGATGGACTGTGCGAGGCTGCTTGGCTCGAGATCCAGTTCTGAATGCATGCAAATTAAAAATGTATGAAACAGAAAAGAAAACACACTTATAGTTTGATATATACTCCAGAACAAGGGGTTGGTAGAATGCTATGTTTTACTGGTGGCCTTTTTTTACAAGTTCAACAGTAAATTGTTTTATGTGCTTGTTGTAAAGTAGCTGTGTGAGCTTCAGTACTTCCAGTTTTGACCATGAAAGCAGGACGTTGTGGTGTTGGAGGTGTTGAGTCTTCGTTTGTTGACGGGAGGAGAGGGACTGAGGGGAGGGGGAGGAGGAGGAGGAGTGAGCTGGGAAGTCAGTGGAATCAGTAGTTGGGCCACTGTTAGTAGAAAAGCCACTGGAGGTTGCTGCTAGTGCTGGAGGAGAGAGTCTGGAGAAAGATATACAGTTACAGTGTAGGGTTAAACGTGCTACGACACAGTTGCTGCACTTTTTTTTACTGAATGCACTCAGCTGACCTTTGACCTTGGAAGTAGGTAGGAATACCCCGTGGGCGGGTCTACAGTTGAAGTATCTCACTCCAGAGACCCCAAGTTGTCTCCTCCCCCACTGACACTGTCCAACTCCACTGTCCAACTCCACTCCCATCACTGACACACAAACAACACTAACTTTCAGTTTCTTATATATGGATTAGTAGTCAGATGTGGAAATAACCATAGATCTAGTTTACAGGAACCAGCAAAACACGATAAAGCACCCGCAGAAGTTAGTATGTTAGTCAGATAAATGGACACAATCAATTTAGTGTGTAGCTACATATATAACACCCAGCCAAAATCAATGATGTACAATTGTAGTGTAATGTGCGAGTGAGTATAGTTTTATCAAAGTTGCCTCGTATAACAGTAAGGCGACAAATTTTCTGCCGATTACGTGAAATGTACGCTGAAGTACGTGATTACCCAGGAGCAAACTTGACACTGCCGACGTATCTTAGAGTTTCGGTCCCGTTGCCTTCAATACTGACTCTCTCTCCTACCTGTGGAGCATTATAGGATTATATGACGTGAGTATATACAGTTGCAAACTTTAGGCAAATGAGGCATAAGGAAAGTAAGGGGAAGTATATTTGCACTACATGCTTGCGCAAGGTCTAGCAAACTAGAAAACGAAGGGAAACAACTAGGGTTTGCACTTTAGTGCTTTTCATTCTGAAAAATTACCACTGATTGTACAATTTGCCCCCTTGCTTCCTTGCCCCCAAATATTTATATACCACTGATCAAAGTTTAAAATTTGCTCCCTTGGTTCCCCACTCCATGAACACCCCGTCACAAACTCACCAAACTTGGGTTTGCAGGTGAAGAACCTGATTCCCTTGAAGTAATTTCTTTCCGTTACTATATAATATATCTATCGTAGCCCCATACATCTATGATGACACGAGGTGAGTGTGTCTTCCTAATAGAGAATGATGTTGTCGTAGAGTGAGGTTTTGATGGAGCCAGGGAGGAGGAGGTCTGCCTTGTGGCGGGTGAGACTGAACGAGAGAGAGAGAGAGAGAGAGAGAGAGAGAGAGAGAGGGAATGGCAGGTGAGGAGGAGAGAAAGAGAAAGAAGGGTAGTGAGTAAGTAAAACAAGCAAGGTGGAGTGGGAGAAATGAGATACAGGAAGAGAAAGGGACAAGAGAAGGGCAAATGAAATGGGAGTGCGAAAAGAACATGAAAACTGCATGAACAAAGTAATCACTTACAGGCCCAAAACATGTGAAAACTTTCCCTGAACTGTGATTAGCAGATGAAATGGCTCTGAGACACAATCCGTATGGTCTGATCAGTTGGTCATTTGGTTGAACCCAGACCTCTCCATGAGCTCCGGTAGTTGCACTGTCGATCACAATCAGTAGTTCCTACAGAGAGTTAGCTTATTGTACTTCAGTGCTTTTCATTGTTCTTGTGACGGTCTCCCACTCGTATGGTGAAAAGCATGGCAAAAAGCTATCCACTATAATTACTACAAGGAACACTTTTCACTCATAACTGTAGTGGGCGTAGGGAGAAATCCCAGGGCCGGCGACGCGCTCATTCACAGCGAGGGTTACCCGCATTTTCTGCCACTATGTTAAAAGAACGATATTATTTATTGCTATATTATTATTCACTGGCTAGATTTCATAATTATCATCACACGGACCGACATGTTTTTTCTACTCCGTCGATTATTTTCTATGAATCATTGCACAAGTTTTTTTACACGTGAATACAACACATAAATTGCAGTGTTATTACAACAGAAAATAATATGTCTAATAATGAGTATAGCTTTGTGTTTCACAAAAAAATAGTCAGAACACTTGAACTCTGTCATTACCACAGTCACATACGTAATATATGAAACCATCTGTGCATGATGTTATGTAATACGGATCATCAAATTCACCCTCTTTGTCACTAGACCTTCCGAACGACGTAACAAAGTGATCTGAGGTCTCGTAAACAACAATGCAGTCATCACAAGCGATTCATAGAGACGTATACAACTTATTGGTCGGCTAATCACTGAAATTCCTGATGGTGTCACCGCTGCAGTTAGGAATACCCTCGCTCCTTCCCAATGACCAAACTCGCCAGAACATAAATGTGTACCACTGGCTGTCCATACTTGCTACTCCTACCAGTAACTCACTTCGATCAGGCAATCTCCCCACTACAGTACGCGTTTTCGCGCCCGAAAGGCAGGGTATTAGCGTCCAACGAAACTAGCTCCCGCTTCCGTACCCCGTTCACTTCCCCGTCATTCAGGGACTCTTCTACCTCCCCGCATGCCTTAACTCGCGCTGTGTGTTTGGCGACCGTCTTTGCACTCGGCCCATTATTCTGTTGTCCTCGCCCAACTCTCGCTCCTACCTCATGCCGAGTCCTGTCGTCTTTATATTCTTCACCGCAGCCCCATCGCCGCTGCCCACGCTCCGCTCTGGACTAGGACGCCCACGCACAATTCGACAAAAGTAGTCGGAGTCAATACTCTGAATCCGGTGGTTGCTACGATCGCACACATACACAAGACTGTTGTGCAGTGTTACTCCGCGTGGACCAGCAAACTCCCCCTCTTTCTTCCCCGTTTTGCCAATACATTTGATCAGTTCACCAGTTACCGAAAACTTTTGAAGTTTGTCCAGACTGCTAACATAGACATTGGCTGTGCTATCAGTTGCTATTCCCTTAGGTGCCACCATCTCATCTGGATTTTGGCCATATGTTCCAAGGGTTCGAATTTTCTTTCCACCGATGTGAAACACAGACAATCTATGACCATCACATTCACTGACTACCATCTCGTTGTGACTATTGAAGGTAATGCCATAAGGTCCATTTAAATGTGGTAAAACTCTCACCGGGCAGCCTAACTGCATTGGGTCGGGGAAGACGGTCAAAATGAAGGGGCTTCCACTAATTTCCTTCTCGTTGACCAGAAGAACTATTTTATGTAGGCCTCGATTAATGGCAGTGTACACCACTTCATACTTGGAAGGCGATGTGATTGATACACTTACAGTGCTACTGCAAGGACCGTGTGGTAAATTTGACATGTGCTCCAATTTTGCAGAGACAGCCAGTGGTAGGGAGAACGGTCTACCAAATGAATCAGTCACTTCGACTGTGACGTGCGTTGGGTGGTTAACTGTTGCTGACGTCAGGCCAGGACCATGGACATGGCACCTATAAGATGCAAGCTGCAGCACAACAGACAAGGTAAGAATGTTTATTTATAAGAGGGAAAACGGAACTGGTGGAAACTAAAGTACACTGTGATGCTATTTTAGGCTGGTAGCTGCCTAATTTATGGAGAAGGGGAATACCTATATACTTCACGTGTTGTACAAGTCTATTTGTCAACTGAAGAAAAGTTGCAGCAGCTAATAATATCGATACTTCAGGTGTCCTTAGTTAGTAGGGGCAGTCTGTGCAAGTCTGAGGTGCTAGCTACCAGCTTCAGTCCTGTGGTCAAGCTAATGCTGCTCGTCAAAACAGCCTATACTAATTATGTGGGCACACCATGCAAGGAATTCTGCACAAAAACATCCTGTCTCCTACTAGTGACCTTCATCATGTGATGTTGTAAGTCAGTGACTAACGTGTTACTTGCTTGAAGTTTTGTTCTTTTTCTTCCTGCAGCACACATATCATCTATCGACTGAAATCGTACACTATCTTGTAGTTTATACCAGATATATTAACCTTCCTGTCTTAGTTGCAGATGAGTCCATGTTAGCTCCCTTTTCATGGCCACAACTAACTCAGTCTCCTGTATTCAGCAACAGCAGTTGCATACACACAACACAGACCCCCCTCATTGGCTAACTTGACATCGTATTTCCTGAATCTGTTGGTCCTTTCCTAATGGTATCCACTGCCCTCGTCATCTCTGCTTCTCTTTGTACCAGCTGTTGTTGTAACGCTAGCCTTTCCTTTCCAAAATAGCACGTGTTCTTCCTGCAATACAGTTATAATGATAATTATACTTATGACAATAGCTATTATACCTTCATCCTCAGTTCCTCCTGGGCATCAATGAGCTCACAGTCCTTCATGTGAATCCTGGTCTGTAGCTGTTGTAAAAGTGACTGGAGATTTGAGTTCTCTCTCGTGGCCTCATGAAAAACATGCTCAAAATTCTGCAAATGTTACACACACTTTGAATATACTGCTATATACTCACATAATTTTGTGATTAATTACTTTGTTTCTTGGTTGGGTTTGAAGAGCTCTAAACAGTTGCACCTTGTTCCTTTCGCAATCCTCACGTCTCAAAGTAGCTCTGGCTTCCTCCAGCAGACGAATCGCGTAGCAAATACCTGGCCTCCTGGCTGGCAGATTATGGAGGCATTGCTGGATTAGCCTAATGACAGGGTGGTCCTCGCGAACTTGGCCACATTCATGGAGTCGATCGTTCACATGTTCCATGTAGTGACTCGCTGTAGCTCAGTACGTGCCACTAGCAAGCCACTCTTTTCATCAACGTAGTTTGGCTCCAGTGGATCACAGGGGAAGGTTTCGCCGATTGTGAAAATGGTAACTACTCCAAAAGATCAATGCTGGCGTCGTATTTTGATTTTTCGTTTACTTGACTGAGTGGGTGCGAAAGCTTCTGGTGGCATGTATGCTATGGCCCCAGGTCCCTTTGTCATGGTGGCTGCGGTATTTACACTAGGTAAGTTGCGAGCTACACCCAGGTCTGCTATCTTGGCTACCAGCTCGTGGGTAAGGAGAACGTTCCTTGCAGACAAGTCGCGGTGAGTAATAGGGGGCGATCGTTCATGGAGGTAGCTAAGCCAGGCCGTGACAAACGTTCTGCAATACGGAACACTTCAGAGCCATGCAGAAAGAAGATAGTGGTGAGGGGCAGCCGACTGGGGGAGGCGCAACCGGAGCCAACAAGTCATGAAGACTTGTTAGTAGTAACTCCATGACCAGAGCGGGCAGTCGCGAGCCCGGGAAGAAGGTAACGCCAAGAAATTGAACAATATTTGGATGGCGGATTGTGGTCATAAGCTGACATTCCCTAACGAACTCGACGGAAGCTTTAGGCGGTTCCGCAGCAGTCCCGTCGCCTTCTTGCAGGAAGTTGTATATGGTTTTGGCGGTAGCTCCTACTGGAACAATCACTTCCTCGACTCTGCCGTAGGCTCCGCCGCCAATTCTGGAACCAGTGAGCTCTACATCCGAGAGGACGAACAGCTTCAACACGGGATGAAACTGTTCCGCCATAGTACGTAGAACGTCCAACTAGCTACCCACGTCTTTCGGGTTGGAATTTTGCTATAAGTCACACAGAAAATTGGCGTTCTTCTGCGTTGTTTGTATATTATATCACCACCACCGTCCTTGGAGTGCTGGTCGAGCTGGTTACACCCCCCAATAGATTGCGATCGTGCGACCATGCAGCGAACGCAGGGCCGGCCCCCGGCACGTACAGTGGAACCGCGCTTAACCGGACCCCCCTCTACAACGGACACCGCGTTATAACGGACAAACTCGCAGGTCCCGATTGTTTTATCATAGAGTTCCATACGTTCATAACCCCTCCAGAACGGACACCCCGCTACTCCGTATAACGGACAGTAAAACCAATCCCAAATGCTTTTCAACGTAGAAAAAAACCCCGCGTAACGGACAGTTTGCCACACCCCCTGCCAGCGAATTATACATAACAACATGGTTACAACAGAAACTGCTTTAGAGACGTCCATCAGTGCGAAGAGCTTCAACTAGTTCGTACTAGTAGGCGAACGCATGGCGAGCGGGAGCGAGCACGAGCGCACCGTGTAGATCGATCGAAGCGCGTTATCCTGACGCATGCGCAGGTAGCACATGATTCCTGCGTAACTGTAGTCGACCCTCTCTCTCCTCGGCAGACTTGGTGGCAATTCTCTGATGTTGATTCCTGCGTAGTAGCGCCTTAACTACAATATATACCTTAGCTTTGGGTAGACAGAGTACACTGGATGAGTACTTTCAATAGACTTTTTGACTACTGTCATCATCATTATCATCATAATCTCGTTAAATCTTGTCTAGAGTGCTTTAACAGTGAATTAGTGACATTAAGGACACCCCGCTATAATGCACAAATGTTGTGGCTCTAAGTTGTCCGCCTTAGAGGGGTTCCACTGTATACGATGCGCACGGGAGGGAGCAATGGGTCCGTAGCTCGCGCTGCTGTTTCCTCGATCTAGCCGGCGAGACTTTCATCCATTCGATAGCTTGATTCTAGCGTAGAATAGTTATTAATCTTCTGCAACATGAAAGTGAAATTAAGGAGATGATGTAAGGGAAAAGACCACCTGTTACCCGATGTGTCAACCTGCTAAAGTATGCACTGGGAACTTACGTATGTCCCTGCTGTTCCCCTGCCACTACCAATAGGGGGATCTTTCTCCTTGTATAGGCATTATTAGAATACTTGGTCGACATGGAAGAATACGCGTACGCCCACTGTGGTGTGTATTATGCATGGTGTAAGTACACACCGACGCACACGGCACCGTCACCACGTGCGGCAAACGCGTAGGGAAATGTGCGTCGCGTGGGCGTCGATGTTTTTTGATACATGGCCATGGTAAACCGGATTTTTTGGCCTTTATCTTGCACGAGCGGCTTTTTATATACATGCGAAACTTCTCATTCGACCCACGGACCAATATATCTTGCTTATATACCACGTGCGAAACGTTTATGACTATGCGCCGGAGCTGGACATGCGTCACTCCCCTGGACGCTCTGATAGAAAAATCCGCTCTAACGAACGACTAGGTTGGCTCGCTTCCGCTTGCCATTCAGACGCTTAGGTGGACTCGCTTCGCTCGCAAATGAAGAAGAAAAATGCTAATGAGTTTGTAAACAAGCCAATTAGCTAATTATAGACTTGCTCACGCGAATTAACTAGAAAATCTTACACTATTATGTACAAAACAGCTGTTAATTAATCTCCTCCTCTGTATCTTATTTAGCAGCATCTTCTGGTTCTGGAGTATCAGCATCTATGGTATCTTGAGTCACGTCTGTAGGATATTCTGTAGGATCTTGAACCACATTCGCTGGATCTTTAGCTGCATCTGTGTGATCTTTTGCCATGTCTGTAAGGTATTTAGCTGCACCTGTGGGACCTTTAGCCTGGCTTGTAACAAGTTCTTTAGGATCTTGAGGAGTTCCTGCAGAATCGTAAGCTGCATCAGCAGCAGTGTTATTAGAATATTGAGCCACATCTAGAGAATCTTTAGCAGCATCTGTAAGACCTTGAGTTGCATCTGTAGCAGTTTCTGTAGGATCTCTAACTTCTTCTCGAGGATCCTTTATAGCGACTGCAGGATCTTTACCATCTTCTCGAGGATCCTTTATAGCGACGGTGGGATCTTTAACTTCTTCTCGGGGATCCCTTATAGCGACTGCGGGATCTTTAACTGCTCCTCGAGGATCCATTATAGCGACTGCGGGATCTTTAACGTCTTCTCGAGGATCCCTTATAGTTACTGCGGGATTTTTAACTGCTTCTCGCGATCCCTTTATGTTACTGCGGGATCTTAACTGCTTCTCGAGGATCCCTATAGTTACTGCGGGATATTTAACTGCTTCTCGAGGATCCCTTATAGCTACTGCGGGATCTTTAACTGCTTCCCGAGGATCCCTTATTGTTACTGCGGGATCTTTAACTTCTTCTCGAGGATCCCTTATAGCGACTGCGGGATCTTTAACTGCTTCTCGAGGATCCCTTATAGCGACTCCGGGATCTTTAACTTCTTCTCGAGGATCCCTTATAGTGACTGCGGGATCTTTAACTGCTTCTCGAGGATCCCTTATAGCAACTGCGGGATCTTTAACTTCTTCTCGAGGATCCCTTATAGCAACTGTGGGATCTTTAACTTCTTCTCGAGGATCCCTTATAGCGACTGCGGGATCTTTAACTGCTTCTCGAGGATCCCTTATAGCAACTGCGGGATCTTTAACTTCTTCTCGAGGATCCCTTCTAGCAACTGTGGGATCTTTAACTTCTTCTCGAGGATCCCTTATAGCGACTGCGGGATCTTTAACTGCTTCTCGAGGATCCCTTATAGCGACTGTGGGATCTTTAACTTCTTCTCGAGGATCCTTTATAGCGATTGTGGGATCTTTAACTTCTTCTTGAGGATCCCTTATAGGATCTTTAACTGCTTCTCGAGGATCCCTTACAGCGACTGTGGGATCTTTAACTGCTTCTCGAGGATCCATATAGCGACTGCGGGATCTTTAACTCTTCTCGAGGATCCCTTATAGTTATGCTGCGGGATCTTTAACTGCTTCTCGAGGATCCCTTATAGTTACTGCGGGATCTTTAACTGCCTTCTCGAGGATCCTTACAGTTCGACTGCGGGATCTCTAACTGCTTCTCGAGGATCCCTTATAGCGACTGCGGGATCTTTAACGTCTTCTCGAGGATCCTTTTAGTTATCTGCGGATCTTAACTCTTCTCGAGGAATCCTTATAGTTACGGCGGGATCTTACATTCCGCGGACCTTATAGAACTGCGGATCTTAATGCTCTCGAGGATCCCTATAGTTACTGCGGGATCTTTACTGCTTCTCGAGGATCCCTTATAGTTACTGCGGGATCTTTAACTGCTTCTCGAGGATCCACTACTAGTGACTGGCGGGATCTTTAACTTCTTCTCGAGGATCCTTATAGTTACTGCGGGATCTTTAACTCTACTGCTTCTCGAGGATCCCTTATAGCTTACTGCGGGATCTTTAACTGCTTCCGAGGATCCCTTATTGCTTAATCCTGCGGGATCTTACTTCTTCTCGAGGATCCCCTATAGTGACTGCGGGATCTTTAACTTCTCTCGAGGGATCCCTTATAGCGATGCGGATCTTTACTGCTTCTCGAGGATCCCTTATAGCGATCGGGATCTTAATTCTTCTCGAGGATCCCTTATGTGACTGCGGGATCTTTACTGCTTCTCGAGGACCATTATAGCAACTGCGGGATCTTTAACTTCTTCTCGAGGATCCCTTATAGCAACTGTGGGATCTGTAACTTCTTCTCGAGGATGCCCTTATCTTTAACTATGTTTCGGGATCTGTTATAGCGACTGCGGATCTTTAACTTCCGAGGATCCCTTATAGCACTGCGGGATCTACTTCTTCTCGAGGATCCCTTCTACATACTGTGGATCTTTAACTCTTCTCGAGGATCCCTTATAGCACTGTGGGATCTTTAACTGCTTCTTCGAGGATCCCTTATAGCGACTGCAGGATCTTTAACTTCTCTACGAGGATCTTAGAGTTAGCGCTGCAGGAATCTCTACCATCTGGCTCGCGGTATCGCTTCTTTAGGCCCGTACGGGACTCTTTCACTTCTTCTCGGTATCGTTAGCGACGCGGATCGCTTATATACTGCTTCCTTCTCTGAGGACTCCTCTATAGATGCGACTGCACGGATGCTTTAGACGTCTTCTCGAGGTCTACCTTAGAGCGTCTTACGGCGGGATCTTAACTGTCTTGCTTTGTCTCGCAGGATCCCTATGAGCGACTGCGCGGATCAGTAGATTAACCTGCTTCTCGAGGATCCCTTATCAGTTACGTGCGCGGATGCTTTAACTGCTGTCTCGAGGCCCCTCGTATAGCCACCACGCCTGCGGCATCTTTATGACTGTGTCTTCCTTCGTAGATGCTATCGCTACTGTGCGGTACTTTAGCTTCACTACGAGCTCCTTCTAGCTATGTCGCTCTTTAGACGTTTCGTGATGCCCTGTACTAGCTCGACCTGCAGGATCTTTGAACTGCTTCTCGAGGATCCTATAGCGACTGCGCGATCTTAACTGCTTCTCGAGGATCCCTTATAAGGCGACGTCCGGAGCTTTAACTTCTCTCGGGATCCCTTTAGTGACTGACTGCGGGATCTTAAACCTTTATAAAAAACCTGCTTCTCGAGGAGCCCTTATAGCAAGGCGGGATCTTTAACTTCTTCTCGAGGATCCCTTATAGTTACTGCGGGATCTTTAACTTCTTCTCGAGGATCCCTTATAGCGACTGCGGGATCTTTAACAGATTCCCGAGGATCCCTTATAGCGACTGCGGGATCTTTAACTGATTCCCGAGGATCCCTTATAGCGACTGCGGGATCTTTAACTTCTTCTCGAGGATCCCCTATAGCGACTGCGGGATCTTTAACTTCTTCTCGAGGATCCCTTATAGTTACTGCGGGATCTTTAACTTCTTCTCGAGGATCCCCTATAGTGACTGCGGGATCTTTAACTTCTTCTCGAGGATCCCTTATAGTTACTGCGGGATCTTTAACTGCTTCTCGAGGATCCCTTATAGTTACTGCGGGATCTTTAACTTCTTCTCGAGGATCCCTTATAGTTACTGCGGGATCTTTGACTTCTTTTCGAGGATCCATTATAGCGACTGCGGGATCTTTAACTTTTTCTCGAGGATCCCTTATAGTGACTGCGGGATCTTTAACTTCTTCTCGAGGATCCCTTATAGCGACTGCAGGATCTTTAACTGCTTTTGAGGATCCCTTATAGTTACTGCGGGATCTCTAACTTCTTCTCGAGGATCCTTTATAGTGACTGCGGGATCTTTAACTGCTTCTCGAGGATCCCTTATAGCGACTGTAGGATCTTTAACTACTTCTCGAGGATCCCTTATAGTTACTGCGGGATCTTTAACTTCTTCTCGAGGATCCCCTATAGTGACTGCGGGATCTTTAACTTCTTCTCGAGGATCCCTTATAGTTACTGCGGGATCTTTAACTGCTTCTCGAGGATCCCTTATAGTTACTGCGGGATCTTTAACTTCTTCTCGAGGATCCCTTATAGTTACTGCGGGATCTTTGACTTCTTTTCGAGGATCCATTATAGCGACTGCGGGATCTTTAACTTTTTCTCGAGGATCCCTTATAGTGACTGCGGGATCTTTAACTTCTTCTCGAGGATCCCTTATAGCGACTGCAGGATCTTTAACTGCTTTTTGAGGATCCCTTATAGTTACTGCGGGATCTCTAACTTCTTCTCGAGGATCCTTTATAGTGACTGCGGGATCTTTAACTGCTTCTCGAGGATCCCTTATAGCGACTGTAGGATCTTTAACTACTTCTCGAGGATCCCTTATAGTGACTGCGGGATCTTTAACTTCTTCTCGAGGATCCTTTATAGCGACTGCGGGATCTTTAACTGCTTCTCGAGGATCCCCTATAGCGACTGTAGGATCTTTAACTACTTCTCGAGGATCCCTTATAGCGACTGTAGGATCTTTAACTACTTCTCGAGGATCCCTTATAGCGACTGTAGGATCTTTAACTTCTTCTGGAGGATCCTTTATAGTGACTTTATCTGCTTTTCTAGGACGTTTTGCAGCATCTGTAGGATATTTTGCACCCTGTGTTGGTTCTTGAGCAGGGTCTGTAGGATTTGTATCATGAGTTGCAGGAGTAGGATGATCAATTGCAGGACCCACATCAAGAGCAGCATGTGTAGGATCAGTACCATCTTTATAATCTATATCAGTGTATATAAAACTTTCCATTAGGTCTTCATTACCGTCATGTGTTACTAATACATTGCTGTCAAGAATTTCAGCACTAGAGGGTCGCTCTTTCGGATCATCGTTAAGACATCTGGTAAGAACAGAAAACAGTGGATGACTCTGTCGCTTAGGTAGGTTGTCCGTGACTTGATCGAGGTATAATTGTCGACGTTGTACTTCACTGCGGGCATGGTGCACCCCTTCAACAGTGTATGTGTGTGCCAGAAGCGGATGAGGTGGGTGCTGGATCATGACATATAATGCAAGATGACCGAATGAAAATACATCAATTTTCTCATCAAATTCACCGGCGTCTTGAGCTTCTGGTGGCATGTAGTTCATTGTTCCTGGTGTGGCACTTGGCAGTTCCTGCATTGCCACATTCAATTTCACGGTGTATGAATTTCCAAAGTCACCAATTTTGGCTGTGCCTTGTGCATCAAGAAGCACATTCTGGGCAGTGAGGTCTCTGTGGATAATTATGGGACTGTGTGTATGAATGTGATTCAGACCTTGAATGACATCTTGAAGTATTTCAAACTTTCTATCGAGTGTCAAGTTGGTATTTTGTTCAGCTGTGAGGTAGGTGCCCAAGTTCATTTCCATTCGTTCCATGACAAGAACCGGTGTGTTGTCAGGTGCCAATTTGCACATGCCATGGTAGGGCACAACGTTTCTGTGCCGGATGTGCGCCAGAATCTTGTGCTCTTCATTGAATTCATTCTCAGGGTGGAACCTTTTTGCAGCATATAGTTTTCCTCTGCATTCAACTTCAATAACACTACCAAATGCACCATGACCTAGTATGACACTTGTTGCTTTAACGACAGTGTCTGGTCCAAATGCCTGCTCTTCATTTCCCCCAGGAAACACTGCATAATTATTAATACATACATTGTACATGTAATTGTAACAAGAATAACTTACTTTCAGTGAAAATGCCACGTTTAAGAATATCTTGACAAGATGGTCTTTGATCTGCATCATCATCCAGGCAGTCTGTGACCATCATAAACAGAGGATGTGTACCGCCACCATCTAGTTGAACTTTCATTTCATCCAGGAAATTGGCACGTCGTTCAACTTCTGACCGAGCAGTGAGCTCTCCCCCTTTTCTGAAAGTGGGTCCCAATATCGGGTGTGGTTTACATTGATTCATTACGTATATTGTGAGATGACCGAAAGAAAATATATCAACTTTTTCATTGCAATTACTTCCTTCAATTATTTCAGGTGGCATATACTCAAGTGCTGCTCTCTGTGCTGCAGATGCTAGTTCTGGTGGTGCAATGAAGTTGTTACCAAAATCTGCAATTTTTGCAACTACTCGTGTGGAGATGAGAACGTTTTTGTCATTGAGGTCTCCATGAACAATGATTGGTGTCAGGGAGTGGAGATGATTCAATCCTTTAGTTACTTCACTGATAATCTTAAGTTTTTGTTCAACAGGTAGTGAGTTGGTTTCTAAAAAGGTGCTCAAGTTCATGTCCATTCTTTCCATTATAACTACAGGAGAGTGGTCAATAGCTAGCGATCCTACCCCACAGTAGGCAACCAGGTTTGGATGTTGAATACGACAAAGAAATTTGTCTTGACCAAAGTGGTTTAATACAGTAGCTCTGTCGACATGTCGGTACTTTTTAGCAGCATACATCGTGGTTCCTCTGTATGCTACTTCCATCACATCTCCGTAAAGTCCATGACCATAACTGTGTCCAGTGTGCCACACTACACTATTGTCAGCTAAACGCAAATCATTCTGTTCCTCTGCATCTGCAATAATAAAAAATTTTTAAATCTGCTTCAGCAGCAGGAATTGTAGAAGTTTTAACATGTCATAAAATCAATGCTGCCTTTAATGGCTGGTTATACTTACCTTCATGAGCTCTACAGTACTTTCTCTCAAGTTTTCCTGCAAGCCTAGAACACTGGACTGAACGAAGGGCCTCCACAAGGGATATCCAGTTAGGTCTGGGATGATCCTCTAAGAATGCTTCAATGACTTTAATTAGCCGTATTTTTTGGATTGTAGCTTTTAATACCCTCTAGTACAGTGTGTGGCACTTTTAATGCATTTCCAAGCTGAAGTGAGACCTTGCGGATATTCATGAGCTCATTCACAATAATTCCTTCATTTTCTTTGCTTAATACTTCATGACCTATAGAAAACAGAAAGTGAATGGTAACACATTTGAGTACATTGAGTGACCAACAATAGATTATATACCTAGCGCTTTCAGTTTTAAATTGGCGGGAGTACCAAACTGCCTCGGACACTGCTCTATATGAGTCTCCAGTTCTGAGAGCTCAGCTACCAATTCACACCCTCTGTTCTTATTCGGACAAAACACTGGGAGCTCTCTCACTTGACGTCCGAAATTAGCGTCTCTTATAGTGACCAATGGCTTGCTACAGAATGGACAGGGTGGACGGCGTGGATAAGAATGTGTGAAAAACTGATCAACAGCTATTTGACAAATGTGCTGGCCGCAACACTCTGTGAGGTGAGGCTCTAGTAGCAGCACAGCCAGTATCGGGCAGAGGTAATTATCTGACAACCCGTCAACAAAATGGTAATTTTCCTCTGGATGTGTTTTCTCATCTGGTTGAACAGGTCTAGCACTATATTGAAAGAGTTCAACATTAATAATTCTAGCATTGCTACTAATGTCTCACCTCCCATGAATATCATCTTCATCAGGTGTTATCTCGGCTTCAGGCAAATCCTAGAATAACACCTCAACATAACTCAATAATAATTTATATAAGAATCTTACATCACCATCTTCATCTTTTTTGTCCAACCCAAGTAATGCTTCAATAACCCTAAATGAGAGTATGGCAAAAAACATCTTGTACTGTAATAATGTTGACATCCATACCCCGGTGTAGCCAGTGCAGACTCATCAGTACTCATCTATAGCAGTGAGAAAGTCACTAATAACTATTACTTTATAAATGCTTATTACTTACAGCAATTTGTTCTTCATCCAACAATTGCGGTTGAAGTTCTTCTTCGTCATTACTGTAAATAATGAAAAGCACTGAAGTGCAAACCCTCGGCGAACTGAGCATGCGCGATACTGCTAATGGACGGACCCGCAGTCTCCCGCTTAGTATATATATAGCTCGCGGAGAGTCTGACACGGGCTAGCTACGGTAGTAGAAAGCATGCGGGAGTCGATACACGCCTTCGCTGTGGTTTCTTGTGCCTCCAAGGTACACAGAGCAAAGCGGATAAGGTCGGGGTGAGCCAGCATACCGCTGCGCGTTGATCGCATCTAATATACGCATGCGCACCGCTTATTGATGGGTTGGGCCACGGAACACGTTCCGCGACGGTGCCAGTTTGTCGCTCTCGAATGCAGTCGTTTCAGGAAAATCGCCCTTTTACTTTTCAGGCTCGTGTAATTCTGAAGCTGCTGGTATCGCTAATGGGCCGCTTAAGCGTCGACACACACACACACAGACAGAAGGACTACAGTAACCCTCGCTGCGCATGCGCGCCGAGGGTTAATGAAAAGCACTAAAGTGTAAATTCTCTACATACGCACATGCACGCTGGTATGCATCTCCTCGCAATCTCCCACTACTAGCTCGTGAAGAGTCAGGCACAGGCTAGCTATACACTCGTAAATAGAACGCAGAGTCGATCCTTTGTTGCGACTTCTTCTGCCTCCAAGGTATGCAGAGCAAGCAGAACGAATCAAGGTATGCCAGTGTGATTACGCATTATTGGCTTTTTCGCTTTTGGCTTAATGTTTTGAATGCTGTTTTTTTAAATCGCCATTTTATCTTTCAGGCTCGCGTAATTCTGAAGACGTTGGTATCGCTCATGGGCCATCTTGTAGCCTGTAGTGCCAGTATAGCTGCAAACAAATAGAGATATACCGTAACCCCTTGCTGTGCATGTTCGCTGAGGGTCATAAAAAGCACTGAAGTGCAAACCCTCTGTGCAGCGGAAGTGATAATTTAGCACCTTTTCACACATGTACATAAAGTTATGCAAATAATCACTAAGTACGGTAGTACTTAGTATATAGGGATGGGGATGGTACCTAGCATCATAGATGTATGGGCTATGATAGGGAATTTTGTTCATCTTCTTCTTCTCCTTCTTCTTCTTCTTCTTCAGATTTAACTCGCGTAAATCAAAAACGAAATAGCATATAGTAATGAAATTTTGTAAGAATGTAGATATCCGTCACCCGAAGAGACTGGTCATACTTATTTGTTTGTAAACACCATTGTTTACTGTAAACAACAAGAAATAGCCCCAGGAAATACATTATAAGGGGATCACGTGTCAGTATAACTCACAAATGGTAAGAGCTATATGAACCAAACTTGGTAGACATAATGTATTCAATCACCAACATTGAAATCACAACAATACATGTTTATAAACAACAACAAATAGCCTCAGGCACTTTTCTTTAAATTACTTCTTCACTCCTCAAACTTTCCAATGGTAGCACGCATAGAGTTCAAACTTGGTATGTATGCCTATTATATCATTTCCATGACGATTAAATGTTTCCATGACGACCGTATATTGTTTGAAAAAGCCTCTGGCAATTTTATTTAAAATTACTTCTTCACTCCTCAAATTTGCCAACCGTAGCACTCGTGGAGATGAAACTAGGTCAGAATGTGTATGACATCGTTTCCATGACAACCACACATTATTTGAACAACAACAAATAGCCTCAGCCGTTTACTTCTTCATTCCTCAAACTTGCTAACGGCAGCACAAATGGAGGTGAAACTTTGTACGGACGTGTATTACATCATTTCCATGACGACAACAGGCATTTTTCGCTATTATTAATTTTTGTAGGGGGCTTGCCCCCTTTCACATATATTATACGTATAAAAAAATGAGTGGAGGCAAGTAAATTAAAAATCCTGCGAATTTAAAAAAAGAGGCGTATAGGGATGGTATAAAAAGAAAGGGAGACAAGATAGACAATAATATTGTTACCTAGGTGAAGTACATTCAACATTGCACAATAGTCTAGCTTGAAAATATGAAAAAGTCATGCTACTGAGTAACCAAGAGTACAAATGGAGTGGCACACCAGGCAACAATATAGGGATTGCGTGATTGGGTTGGGGGTGTCAGCGTGCTCAAATCTGTTCATTAACTATACTTCATGTATCCATCCCTATCTTGTCTCCCTATATTTTTATATATACCATCCCTATATGCCTCTTTTTTCCCCTACCAGGTACTGTTGTTACTGTAGGGGGGATTACAACTAGAAAGGTGCCCAATGACCCTACCACTGAGGCTACATTAAAATTGGAATGCAAGGCCCTGAAGCTGAGCTATACCCCCCTCCATGTATGCAATAAAGTTTCCCGCTGTGCTAGCTGCCGCTGCTAGACGCTGACAGAGAGCTAATGGCAAATACAAAGCTGCTGTGGCCAAACTGAACTGATGCAATGGTGGGCACTGCCACCACAAGTGTTGCCACAGAGACATTAGTAGGCGGAGGTGGCTCACCCAAATGCCAGGCTGAATGAATAAGGGTCTGCAGCACCCGAGCCACAAGGTCGGCCTGTATGGTTGACAATGGAACCACTGCTCACTACTGTGGTCGTGATGGTGACAGCATCGATGCTGCGCTGTCTGCACGATACCACGACGCTGAGTGCGAACTGGCGCGCAGCCTCACCGAAGTGAGGACGGTTGATAGAGCTCAAAGGGGGATGGGGAGGGGATAAAAGCGGGAGACGAAGGGGAAGAGGGGATGGCTAGAACCAAAAATGAAACTCCAGTCCAAGCGCTACCCAGCAACTACCAGCCGGCTTTGCAACAGTCGAACTAACGTGCGTGTGGTGACCCTGCTACGTGTGAGAGGAAGGGGGGGCCTTGTCTTGGGGTGTTACCACTAACTGATACGTGCAATCGACATCCGTGTCAACCTAGTTCCACTGATATCCATGTCAGGTGTGTACATGTGTGGGCATTAGATGACTGACCAGTCGCTCTCTGAAGTTCACCGCCTCGGTACGGTAAGGTAACTTCTGAAGGTTGAATAGTTTTTGAAGAGTGAAGTTTACCCATGAAATCTTTGATGGGTGTAGTTTAACCTCGTAATTTCTGAAGGGTAAATATAAGTTATGTACTACGTGCGAGGGACATACCGGATTTCAATGAACCCGAGGGCCTCCGCGTTTGTAGTGTCCCGAGAGCAGCGAGGGCACTACGCGGATGGCCTGAGGGTTCATTGAAATCCGGTTATGTCCCGAGTATACGGAGTACATAACATGTTTAGTGCAGAGCAAATCAGCTCCGTATACGCGCACTGTCACGTTTCCAAGCACAGGGAATTTGAAAGATACGAGAAAGAGACGAGAGAGCAAGACTCGTGCGGGACTATTGAACGCCGAACGCTAGGATACGCTGCTCCGCTGCTGTAGGTACACCCGCTGCGTGACTGTCCTCCACTCCTCGCGTCCGAAGAAACGCGACAGGAGACTTGCGCGAACCATCACAATCTATGCAACCAGAAAGAGGCAAGAGTGAAGAGTTCAGGCGCTGTGCGGGCTGCTATACCGAAGGTGTTCGCCGTAGACCAGTAGCTTTGTCGCGGGCACTCGCTCGCGGAGCCCCACCCCCTCATTTGCATGCTGCAGTTTGTGGGTGGGCGTGAGCTCAAAGCAGACACAGAAAATTGTCTTGTGGAAAAAGAAAATCAAGATATCAGTTATTTTGATCAACATTTTGTACAGATCATGTTTTGCGGGATACATTTCCTACATGAAATGCTGTTGAACTTGTCGAAAATAAACAGAAAAAACAAGGTTTCATATCATGTTTTCATGTTACTTTTGTTAGCTCACGAGGTTCATATGAGAAATCAGGAACCTCGTACTAACAAATGTGATTGGTCAATTCGAATCAGCTATGCACTAAAGTGAGAAATTGACCCTCCAAATACTTGGTGTGAATTTTACGAATTTTTTGCACTACTCCCACATTTTTACAGGCCGTCCAAAAGCAACTGCCTAACGAGGAGCTAGGGTATATGTACCAATGATGCTAAAAGCTTACCTGCTACCTTCATTGAGTCAGTCTTCTTCATTTTTATGAGAGATACCATTGTTCCACAACCGCGTGAGCAAGCATGTCAACAACTAACGGCAAAATTTATCTTTGTTTCTCACATCTCAAACATCTAACTCCCCAGGTACAAAAGCAGCTATATCTCCTATACACACCAAATTTTGAAACAGTGCAGCAAAAGCATTGACGCCTGACGCAGAATCCGGGTACAGTGTTATTCTGAGAGCTACTATGCTTGGTTTGGAGCACTGAGCGTAAATGTCGAAAAAAAATGCCGACTTACCGTTTTTTTCACATGGACAGTCACAAATGTCAGTGCACCAACTAAGGTGTTAGGTCGTTTACTGAAAAAGAAGAAGAATGTCATTTTTCGCACGGAAACCTGAAGATGGGTATGAGCTTCTCGAGAACAAAGATCGAGTTAATTGAGTTTGTGTGTTTTGAAGGCTAGGTTGGATGTTGGAGGCTTTTTGTACGTGGATCACGTGAGATTTGACCCGTGCCATCCCTATATAGAGTGTCTACCGACGGTCTAATTATATAGAGCATCTACTGACTTTCTATCAGAGCGTCGGTAGACGCTCTATGTAGGGATGACACGAGTGAAATCTGACGTGATCCGCGTACAAAACGCCTCGAAACTCGGCGAGAATGGCTAGCTATGCCTTCAAAACACACCAAAAATCTCTCACGGGTCCATATCTACCTATACATATGCCCAGAAGTTTCATATGTCCCTGCAATTCTCGACACGAGAATCCGCTCATACGCGATTTCTGATTTTCGTGTCATCATATTCTTCTTCTTCTTCTTCTTCTTCTTCTTCTTTAAACCCGCGATCTCCTTACCAGTACCAGTTGGAGCGCTGATTTTTTCACTGAACGTCTCCAATTTCGTCCAAGGTATGCACGGACATCAAGCGATCGTTTCTTTCTTGCCGCAAGTCACTACTGCAGATCATGGAGCTGTCCCATGGTCAACACTGAACAACGCCATTTGCTGCTAACTCAGCATCAGTGAGCCGTGCGCATGCGCCAGGCAGGGGAGAGCGGACCGCGTGGTGCTAGCCGTGTTGGCGGCTTGTTTTTCGCTCGCCTGAGTTTGCTCCCGAATTTGGGCCTAGCTATCCGTCTTGTGGTAAGGAGTTACTATTGTGTGTACTTTAGCTAGCTGCAATGCAGCTCATTGTGAATTTTCTTTCGAGGTTCCACGGCGACGAATTTTTTCCACGAGACAGCGTCCACGTGACACTCCGTGTCTGTCTTGTCCGCACTGCTGCTACTATTGTGCTGGAGTCGCCACGGTCAAAAGTAAGTCTTGCTATTGTGATTACGAATATAAATCACGTATAATTTACTCCAAGGTCTGGGTTTCTGGAGTTGGGGCCACAGAATTATGATTCAAGGCAAGTTGTCTGCATTACCCTCATTGCCTATTCTAATAGGGGTGCCAGACAACTCTCCTTCCAGTTCCACCTGTATCCCTCGGCCTCTAGCCAGCACTTCTCTGCTGACAGTCGTGGCTGGTAACAAGAACACCACCCTGTTCCTTCAGTCGCAAGGCCCTCCACTGCGCTCTACCACTGCTCTGCTGTCGTCACTGCCACCCGGGCTTCTCCATCCTTTGAGATAAGTTCAAGTTTTTGCCTTATCGCTTGAAAAAGAGGGCAGTAGATATTATGTGCAGAATTCCGAGAATATTATAAAGGCTAGAGGTAGATCCCTTTGCCAGTCAGACCCTGGTAAGCGGCTATCATGCTGACCCTGGTAACAAAAAGGCGGCTGTTGCCCAGTTGAAGGGAAATATTGCTGCACTATAGATGTAACACAGACAGTGGGAAGGATACCCAGCCATTATAAGATTATCTGGGAGTTGCTTGGCAGGTGGGGGTCTGAAGTGTTTTCCCTTATCACCACTGCTGACTTGTACATTCCTTCACCCTTATCCCACTTCCAACCTAGCTTTTGTTACACTAACAACTCAAATTGTAAGCCTACTCCTTACATTGTCTGTCTACTCCTCTGTATTGATGGTGCATACTATCTATATGTTCAAAGGGGTTGGACTGCAACTACACTCTCAAGCTACAACCTGAACCCTACAAACTTCTGGCTTCTACTGCCCAGTCGCTACTAGCTATATACCCCTGGCCTCCACCTTTCACTTCAGCTGGAATAGACCTCTCGTAAAGAAAATAACTTTCATTCACAATTCACAACAAAGCATTTGTATAATGAATCTTGGGTTAGTTTTGTACTTGCGTATGTGCCCGCTAGTCTCTCACGCAAGAATCGCGCAAAATTGCAAACAAAGTCACGACCATCGCCCCTTCCCCCACAATGCACTGTGAGTGTGTGTGCGATCAAATCTTCAAGTCACAAATATGCAGTGCATAAATTTTCACCCACGCGTGTGTGAATCCTAATGCGTGCAGCCCCTCGCTTGCCGCTCTGCACCACGAAAAGGGTGGGGCTGAGCATGTGGCAAAAAAGTAAGTGGAACAAGTGGAAAAATCATTTCTTCAAAATGAAGGGGGATGTAGGGATGGTGTAAAGGATACCAACAAGAAAGAAGCTTCGGCTGAAAACAAAAATCATACATCCATCCCTACATCTTTCTTTAACCTCCCCTCCACTAACCTATGAGACAGGGTTCAGAGGTGAAGTCGCGGAGAGGGATGGGACAACCTCAACTGTTATTTGTTATGGATTAGTATACCCTACACCAAAACTGAGTGCCTACACATTCTTCGACAGAGCTGAAGAAAGAAAGATGTAGGGATGGATGTATGATTTTGTTTTCAGCCGAAGCTGTCTTTCTATTGTTGGTTATCCTTTTTCATAATTTACACCATCCCTACATCCCCCTTCATTTTGAAGAAATGATTTTTCCACTTGTATAATAATAACTTGGGTTTCCACAGTATTTAAAAATGAAACCAATGTTGGTTTTTGTCACTTTTGCTAGCAAGACACACAGACCTATGATGGACAAACACAAACACACTCACAAAACAAGTAATGTAACCCTCACCGTATAAGGGTTATTATGCAGTGTATAAGTACCTGCCCACACACTATATATACCTCTCATCCATCTGTGTTATCGCTATACCAAACATTTTAGGTTCTTCCAAACTATAAAACACAAGATGTCGACATTTAGCTTGTTCCTTGTATAGAAGCCAAGCTTCTTAAAAGTGACTACATAAGAGGCTTGCACAAACAATTTTAGACTCACTTTTCTGGTGCAGCAGGTACTGATATGTCAGCTGTAAGCTAAAGTAGAGACAAACGTACAAGAGTAAAATATTAATACAACTGTAACACCTCACATGAATCTCTGCTCTGGGTTCATTCTTCAGTGTTACGCCTTTTTCACCAATTACCCTAACAAATGAAAAGCACTAAAGTGCAAACCCTCAGCGCATTACGCATGCACGGTACCGCTAATTGATGAGCTGGGCTATGAGTATGCGTTTACTCGTGGTTGGTTGCGGAGAGTCTGACACTGGCTAGCTATACACTATAAGATAGCATGCCGATGCGGGAGTCTGCTGACAGACAGACAGACGGACACACACATACAGACCAAGTAATGTAACCCTCGCTGCGCATGTGCGCCGAAAGTTTTAAGACACAGTCGACAAATATTTTTGGAGCTTTGTCCTCACCTCTGATCATTTATTGCATTGTAATGTATTGGTATGCTGAACACATCAGATTTATCATCCTGCACTGACAGGATGTCCCTATAGTAGGATAGGATAGTATAGTAGGATAATGCAAAAATGGGTTATCTTATAATTATGTACTTTGTCTTGATCTGATCAGTTACTTTATCCTTTGATATATCTGCTATAACCTGTGCCGTGTATTCATAAACACTATTGAAAAAATTAGTGTGTATACCTTTTGATAAGGTTTTAGAATATCACTTGTGAGTGGATGACTGCAATAAGAACACTAAAAATCCAACTATACTATTAAAATTAACAAGAACCTACGAGAGAGCTTTAAAACTCTCCGAGTTTCCCTGTAATACAGAGTAAAACAAGGCATGTAAAATTTATGTGATGAAACATGAAACAAACCTCTGTTAGTCCTAAAACATAATCATTCAAATGAGATGCTTTTCCTGAAGTAGCAAGATATCTTACTATGTTGCTAACAGCGTACTGGGTAGTCAATGCCTCAGGAAGTGGGCTAGTCAATAATTTAGTCACTACGTGTGGTATAAACCAAGTTACATTAAAGGAGTGGGATGGCTCAATCATTTCCACAAAGCCCAATATCATCGAGAAGCAGTTAAGCTGATAGTTTCTCAAAAAAGCCATCCTGAACTCCTCTAGTCGCCGCAGTGTGTCTGTTTCTGACCACTGGAACTTGGTTAAATTTCAGAATATAGTGGGGGGCACACCCTCTTCATCTTCTCTGTCTGGGAAAAGGCAGCCATCGTTGTGCACCTTCGGAATTCTTCTGCATCCTCTTTGAACCTCTGCATTTCCGGCTCGACACCATCAAGGTTAAGTCGAAGTGCCACATGCTCCAGCATATCGTATGAGAGGTAATGCCAGTAATACATCATTGCCCCAAGACATTCAAGATGGTGAATAACTTTAAAAAGTACGGTTTCTAAGTGCCTTAGAAAAGCAGAATAGTCGCCATTTGTGTCAGCAGAGAGGGAGGTCACTACATCTGAAAACTGAGTTATGGTTACATTGTGCGACACCATTCGGCATTTAACTAGCTCTCTCAAGGAATTGAAATGCTTTTCTAGTGATTCTGTGCAAATAAAAAAACTATAGTAAACAATAAGCGCTATAAACAGTTTATACAAACCTGAACGAGCCATATCCTGAGAAACAGTAATTTCCTCGGAATTTTGTCCAGAGATCACAGAAAAACGATGATATGACTGACTAGACCCCAACAGTGGCGGAGAAGTTGGTGGAGAATCCTCAAGTCACCATACACACACTTTCCAGCAATATTAAGACCAGTGATGCCAAATTTAACAAGTATTAGTTTCGGGATGCTGCTCTGCAATTTTCCAATGATTGATCGCGGTGCCATGAAGGAGACAAGGTATGAGTTTAATTCAACTTCAGCGGACAGCATGAGTGCAAAGTCACGAAGTCCGTAATTTTTACCATACATCTGTCTGAAATTCTCAACATGCTGTAATGTGATGTCATCTGGAACCGGAATATCTCTTTCAAACCTTGCTACAATAAGAAAAAAATCTTCCGGAGGATTCTTCCTCTCGGTGTCTATCTGACAAAATAATCTCAGTAGAGTCTTATTCCTAAACTGGCACAGTTCACTATTGTAAGAATCCATTCCTTTTTTTGCTTCAGTGCGATTTAGAAATCCTTTTATTAAATGGTACAACAACTGGGGGGACAGGTAGTTCCAGTATGGATTAAGACGTGCAAACAATGATTCGTACTCAGTGCATTTTTCAAGTTCATGTAAGTTTTCTTTAAAAAAGGATCTGTGTTCAGATTTTTGTGATGCAGGCAGTGCAGTGAGTTTTAGAACGGCATACTTTACTGCAATACGCCGCTTATTAAGTTCTTTAATTGCGGCAATAGTTAGGTCCTCAAACTTTGTTTCAAGTTTCTCGATGTTCTGTTCAATCTCACTGGGGCTATATCCTACAGTGTGTTTAACAGTAAAACAATACACTTGATTTTATTGCACTTACTGTAACTTATTGAAACCATCTTTTCCGGCACCCTGAAGTAAGGGCCCGCAGAAGTCAGAGTAACATCAAGGCTTGTTTTAGTAAGAGGGCTTGTGGTTGTCATCATCATGGAATGGAATATAGAAGTACCAAGTTTGGAAGGGGGGACAAGGGTGGACTGACGGACAGGAGTCAGTCCACCCTGGGGAAGAGGAGAAGTCAGGATGGACTGGGAGACCGAAGGAGTGAGCATGGACTGGGTAACAGAAGGAGTCAACATGGACTGGGGAATAGAGGGAGTCAGGGAAACAGAAGGTGTCAGCATGGACTGGGGAACAGAGGGAGTCAGCATGGACTGGGGAATAGAAGGAGTCAGCATGGACTGGGTAACAGAAGGAGCCAGCATGGACTGGGGAACGGAGGGAGTCAGCATGGACTGGGTAATAGAAGGAGTCAGCATTGACTGGGGAACAGAAGGAGTCAGCATGGACTGGGGAATAGAAGAAGTCAGCATGGACTGGGGAACGGAGGGAGTCAGCATGGACTGGGTAATAGAAGGAGTCAGCATTGGCTGGGGAACAGAAGGAGTCAGCATGGACTGGGGAATAGAAGGAGTCAGCATGGACTGGGGAATAGAAGGAGTCAGCATGGACTGGGGAATAGAAGGAGTCAGCATGGACTGGGTAATAGAAGGAGTCAGCATGGACTGGCGAACAGAAGGAGTCAGCATGGACTCGGGAACGGAGGGAGTCAGCATGGACTGGGGGATAGAAGGAGTCAGCATGTACTGGGTAATAGAAGGAGTCAGCATGTACTGGGGAACAGAAGGAGTCAGCATGGACTGGGGAACAGAAGGAGTCAGCATGGACTGGGGAACAGAAGGAGTCAGCATGGACTGGGGAATAGAAGGAGTCAGCATGGACTGGGGAATAGGAGTCAAAATGACCTGGGGAACAGGAGAAGTCAGCATGGACTGGGTAACAGAGGGAGTCAACATGGACTGGGGAGCAGAGAGAGTCAGCATGGACAGAGGAATAGAAGGAGTCAGCATGGACTGGGGAATAGAAGGAATCAGCATGGACTGGGGAGCAGAGGGAGTCAGCATGGACTGAGGAACAGAAGGAGTCAGCATGGACTGGAGAGTCAGCACGGACAGGGGAACAGAAGGAGTCAGCATGGACTGGGAGACTGGAGTAGCATGTATATTGAGAGAATACCCTGCTGCAAAGGGGGAAAAAGACCAAAGTGAATACTCTCAGTAACACTAGAATGCAACTTTTTGCAATGCAATGATAAACACCTGCTCAAAGTGCGTGCTGGGCCATGCCACATGTTGTAGTGGCTCATTGATAGGTGCAACATGGTCCTATTGCGACTGCACTTTACAAATTTTCATGAAAACTAAATAATTGCTCAAGATTTAACGTAAAGCGCCAATTATCGACTGGTACCAATTATCGTGACAAAACTCTGCCACGCGCAAAAGCGGTAGGCATGCGCATGTGTCAAATTTACTAAGATGCACGGAGCATACGCAATGACCTCACCATCTTCCTCGCCGACGAAGCAGATAAATCTGTGAGCTACGGCTATAATTCTTACTGATGAGCTGGAAAACGTACACCAACACTTTACAATTACACTCCTTTCTATGGCAGATGATCAGTTGGAAGGAATGCCTAAAAAGAAGCGAAGTTTTTGTCGCAGGAGAAGGAGCGAGTCTGCTCCCGATGTCATCCTTTCGTCAAGAAGAAAAAGTAAGCGTAAACAATGGGCAGCTGAAGAGATGGCTGCAGCAATGAGTGCAGTTAGGAATGGCATGGCGATTAAGCGGGCAGCAGAGGAGCACGGGATCGGATTAGTGGAAGAGTTGTGCATGGTACTAAGCCAGGGCCAAGACCTTACCTCAGTCTTGATGAAGAGAAAGAACTTGGCTGTTTTCTTAAATCTTGTGCCAATTTATGGTACGGCAAGACCAGGAGAGACGTAATGCACATTGTTAACCCTCGGCGCGCATGCGCAGCGAGGGTTACTGTAGTTGGGTTTGTCTGTCTGTCTGTTACTCTCAATCTCACTTCTCGAGTGTCTGTTCGTCTCACAAAGGATACAACCCGCTTAACGGGCAACGAAGATCAGAAAATATGTGGGGTTTTCTCTGAAAATGCTCCGTTGCAGAGCTACAGCGCGAAAAAGCCAATATGCAAATACACAACGGACGAGATGGCTTACCACGGTCTGATCGATCCGCGTGCTCTGCGTACCTCGGAGGCACCAGAAGATGCAACGCAGGGCGTGTATCGCCTCTCGCATGCTATCTAGTAGTGTAGTTAGCCCGCGTCAGACTCTGCACGATCTGGCAACAGACCACGAGTAACAGCTAAAACTAAACCCAGCCCATCAATTAGTTACGCGTGCGCATCACTGTGCGCCGAGGGTTTGCACTTCAGTGCTTTTCATTCTGTCTGTCTGTCTGTCTGTCCGCGCGAGTTCTCGCACTACAGGCTACGAGGCGGCCAATGAGTGGCACCAACGAGTTGTGAAGAACGAGAAGATGGATATTAATGTGGCGATTTTCCTGAAACGACTGCGTTCCAGAGATATGGCTTGAGAACAAGCGAAAAAGCCAACGTGGGATCGATCGCGCACGCGCCATCTCCGGCAGGCTATATAGCGCGCACGCGTCATTCGCCGGAGCATGCGCCACACCACGTTGATTGTATATTATACGATCCACGGGCTTCTGTCAGTTTTGATCTCTGTTCTCAATGGATAAACATGCTGAGCAAGGTATGTTCGCAATGTAGCATAATAGTTCAGTTGGCGAGCAGTTGTGGCTGCGGCCTTGCCTTCCATCTATAAAAGGTCTGGCAGGAGCATTGAAACACAGAAGAGCGAATAAAGCAAATATGAGAGCCTCTGAAACACCTGAGCCATTTTTCTAACCGCTAATGCTACCCTGTGTTACGGCGAGACTCGTGTTACTGGCTCAGTCGATGACGCACGGCCCAGCATACAGCTATGCTACAACTCGCGCGTTTAGCGCCGAGGGTTTGCACTTTAGTGCTTTTCATTCAGTCGGCAGTTGCCGAGAAAGGCTTGTTGAAGTGCCACCACCACTCTCACTCCCAGTGCCGCAGACCCTCCCACCACTCTCCCTCCCAGTGCCGTAGACCCTCCCACCACTCTCCCTCCCAGTGCCGCAGACCCTCCCACCACTCTCTCTCCCAGCCCATCACTCTCACTCCCAGTGCCGCACACCCTCCCACCACTCTCACTCCCAGTGCTGCAGACCAGTCTCTCCCAGAGTGTGGCAGAACCAAGGCGTTCATCTTCATCTGGGCTGTCAAGTGAGAGCTCTATTTCCAAGTACCTGACACTTCCCCCTAAGCCTACACATCCAAAGAGCGTTCCTCAGGCCCATTTACTGACTAGTGCCAACGCTTTGGCACAAGTGGAAGAAAAAGAGCGAAAAAATAAGCTAGCACTTGAGGAAAAGGAACGGTAGAAAACCGAAAGGGAAGAGAAAAAGCGGCAAAGGGAGGAGGAACAGAAACGGAAAGCTGAGGAACGACAAAGAAAGGCAGAAACAAAAGCAAACAAAGTGAAGGAGGCAGCAGAAAAGAGGAAAGAGAAAGCGAAAGGAGCAGGGAAGAAAAAGGTTTCAAATGAAGCCACTGGCATACGTATATCTCCAAAGAAAAGAGGTGTAAGCTCTCCCAAATGGAAAGTGATGACCCTCAAATCAACACTGATATGTGCTGTGTTTGTAGCATTTTATACTCAGAAGATCGCACAGGAAAACACTGGAATGTGGCCGCTGGCTACATGAAGAGTGTGCCGAGAGGTTCTGTCCTATCTGTTTGTAATGCCATGTTTTCCGGTTGATGTTGTAATAGTGATGTTTGTGCACATTTTTGGTCATTAAAGAGTTTCCGACTTAAAACATAACGTTGTGTAGAATTGGACGTGTATTATGTCATGACATGCGTGAAATAGAAACTATTAGCTCACAGGAACCGGGAGAGAGCAAAGTTCGGAGACGGGCGATAATTGAATGCGCAATATTGTATGCGAAGCGATATTTGGTGCCGGGTATAAGCGATAACTGGTTTTTTACCTTGCGCGCTGGATGCACTACCGCTACAGTTACGTATGGGGTTTCCACTCGAAAACTGTATACGAAGGTACTACAGTATGTAAACTTGCAGGTTACGACGTTAGGAATAAGTACGTAACTTTTCCGCAGCGTAGTGGATGCGCCGTTACTTAAGGGTGTGATAATTGGCGATCTACGCTACCTAGATAGAAAAAAATAGGACCGCAACTTGATCTTACTTGTAGTTCATTCACGTTCGAGTTTGAGATTTACAACCGGAATTTAGCATTGTGCAGGTGGTATGTCCAGAGAGTTGTATGGGAAGTCGATCCGGCTGCTCTATAATACCAAACGCACTGTATATACATACTTTTGAGGTAGGAAGCACTTGTATTCAGTACACAGAAACCACGAGACTCATGAAGAGACTACTATAGGTAGGACTTCAAAATACATATGTGAGCTGGTGCATGACAGTGCTCATTGCTTACATAATTTACATTCCACATCTAGTATCGTTTACATAATACTGTGTACAAAGATTGCTAATAGATTTCATGGACAATTTCTGGCCATGCTGGTGAAGATATTGTAAATTAGAGCATAATATTCACATGCTAAGTAGAGATGCAGGTGACCAAGCACCACTAGCCTTAAACATGCAGAGCGCGTAATACAGATCAAACAAAGTAAACTGGTAGCTTGCGAGCCAACTGTAAACAAACGGACCAACAGCTCACCAAGCAAGAGCCTCTGCAGGCGATTATGCCGATGACCCACGCTATTCCTGGACAGTTCACACTCTTACACCGTACAATGTAGCGTATAGACCAGAGAAGGCCGAACAACGGCTTGCTTGAGTGGCAGGAGATGAAGGCGTGCATCCTGATTCTCTTAGAAACCAACTTACTAATGTTGAGAATTGACGAAAACTCGCAGAGGACCCCTGAAAATGCCACTACAGAGCTACCAGCCAAACCCAACTCGAGCAAAAAAGCTCCGGGCAATGCTACACAGCTACATGTCCAACAAGTATCTTCATGCCTCCATGGTATGCTGAACGAACAAAGCTATATAAGCCTTCGCTCTATGGCAACGTTCTATACTCTGCCATAACATGCGAGTTTCAGGAATCTCAATATTCACGCTAATGTAACACTGAGGCTAAATTTAGGGACCTCGTAGCCTTGGTGCCAGAATAGCATTGCAGACAGACGAGACACACAAACAAGTTATGGTAAGATTTGGTGTGAATGTGCAACGGTGTTAAACATACCAATCGATTTAGTTGGAAGACAGCAATAGTTGGCCTCGATCTTTTTAGCCAAACGTAATTCTCTTATCAACGGACTCTTGAGAGCTTTAACAATAAACCCCCATGTTGGTTTAGGCTCATCTTGTTTCACAAACTCATCAATTACACTGATGAGGCGTAGTGATGGATCAGTGTACTGCTGCTTTATTGAGTCCAAGCTTGCTTTGGGTATTCTCAGTAACCGCCCTAATATCAGGGATACCGCTTGTACTCTATGGAGTTTCTCAACTATCAGAGGAACGTCATCATCATCAAGTTCCTCATCCATGATCTCGGCCTGTGGTAATGTGTACAGGTGGAACAGCAGTAGTAATAAATATCACGAGTGTGATTAGGTCGGTATTCATAAATTATGAATTTTTACACAAGGGGTGTAACACAACATTGAGAACTGTAATAGTAGGGTAAATTTTAGCTAATGGACCACAATGCTCCACCAATAAAAGAAACTAGCTAAAGCGGAGCTATATTTACTACCACAAAGTAACTAAAATTCGGCTGTCATACAAATAATAATTATTTTTCACGACATTGACAAAATTCTTGGTCTCTCCAAGAAGCACGGACAAGAACTCTGTGAAGATGCATCACTAAGTATGGTAATACTTGGTATATAAGGATTGGCATGGTACCTAGCATCATAGATGTATGGGGCTATCATAGGGAGTTTTCTTCTTCTACAGCATAACTCAAAAACCTAAACTGAAGACATGAAATTTTGGATGAATGTACATATCGATAACCACATGCGCAACGTCATACTTTCTTGTTTGTAAACAATGATGTAGCCTAGTTTTGCTCATCTTCAAAGGCACCACGGTATATAGTGGTATTCCCAGTACCAGAGCCGCCAGCCCGTCAATACTCATATTATTCCCGAGGATGTATGGCTGCCGTTTAAATTGAAATTGAGTCAATATGAGTATTCCGGGGCGCTGGCTGGGTAGCCACAGTTTACACAACGATCTACAATGGCCAGTGACCTTTCTTGGTAAGCTGTAGATGGCTGTGGCTACATCCCAAGAAATAAAAGAAAGGGAGACAAGAGACTTCACTTGATAGCTGTTAGCTGTGATAGCCAATGTTCAATAAAAAATCCTGCGAATTTAATTAAGAAGAGGCATATAGTTAGGGATGGAATAAAAAGAAAGGGAGACAAGATACATGAAGCATGGTCAACGAACAGATTTGAGCACGCTGACACCCCCGACCCCATCACACAATCACTATATTGTTGACTAGGTGAAGTATTACGATTGCAATAATGTCAGGACCAATAGCTATGTAGCTAGCTAGCTTGAAGAAATCATGCTAACTGAGTAACGAACACCGTCATAGAGTCCAAGTCAAAATTGAGTTTACGAGTGGCACACCAGGCGAAGCGATCCACCATACGAACGAACAGGAACGCCAGAGCGCTCAAGGTGGCGCGCTCACTGATTCACAACTACCCGCAGGTAGAAAGCCTCGTGCTACGGGGGTGGAGCCACTGACAATGCCGGTGCTCTCGGCTTTCTACTGCGCGAAGTTACCTCGAATCAGCGTCTAACTATTATATAGTACACACCTATTTATGGCTAGCTAAATACTCACCAGACATTTACAGGCTGAAGAGCTCAAGGATACCACTGCAGACGAAACACAAAGGGTATACCACCACACCCAATATTTTTTTCACGCATGCGCAACATACTCTAAAAATGGTGATGACCTGGCTAAAGGGGGAACAAAACTGAAACGACTCTATGCCTCTGCCACTGTGTCTATTTGCATGTATAAGCTTATTCCTACGGACAAAGCAATAGACCTTTGACCTTGTGAAAGTTATTGTGGCCGGGCACCCGAGCCTAATTAGCATAGCTACTGGTCCCAAGAGACGCTGTGGTTTGTGACGGAAAATGGATAGCCATCAGTATAGTACCCCAACTGTACCCTCGCGGATGCCATCTGTTGTTGCTCCGCAAGGTGATGGCGTTCCGTGCGCAGATCCGCAATCCCTATTGGCCCCCTTCTTTTGACAGCATTATAATGTTTTTTATCTGTTTTGTTTGGTGTTTTTGTTTTGTCTATTTCCGTCTTTGGGGATTAATTTTCGGACCTCGAAAAGACGCTCAGCCGGGGCTCGCGGGGCCAGACGTTCCGAGGGGAGAGGGAACAGAATTGGCCAACAATCAACTTCCCCAACTTTACCCGTTGTTTCTGGTCTGCCACAAGAAGTGTTCTCGGTCCAGTCCTCTTTCTCATTTTTATTAACGATTTTCCCTCTATATTCTCCTTTTCCAAGGTTTGACTTTTTGCAGACGATGCCAAGTGCATCATGCCAATTTCAGGACTGCATAAATCCACAAACTTCATAGACTCCCTGACTGGTGCACTACATGGAACCTGCTTAAATGAAGAAAAGTGTTCCGCTATTCATTTTCAAGCCAAGGTTGTCTCCTACATCATTGAATGGTAAACAAATCTTTTCTAAAGCTGCACAAAAGGATTTCGGTCTACTTGTATTGGCTGATCTCATCTGGCGATCTCACTTTTCCAACTCCGCTTTACTCAGTGTATCCGCTACACCAGCATGCAGGCTGCAGGGACTTGAACTCTTCCTTGAGTTTCAACAAAACTTCACGGTCAGCTAGTATGTTGAACTCCACATTCCTCTTTTACCCTCGGCGCGCATGCGCAGCGAGGGTTACGGTTGTTAACCCACGGCGCGCATGCCGCCGAGTGATGGTTCCTCGGCGCATGCGCAGTAAGGGTTACGGTAGTTAAGTTAACCCTCGGCGCGCATGCGCAGCGATGGTTACTGTAGTTGTGTGTGTCTGTGTGTCTGTGTGTCTGTCTGTCTGTTACTCGTCATCTCACTTCTCTAGTGTTCATTCGTCACACAAAGGATACCACCTACTGAACGGGCAATGAAGGTCAGAAAGTTCGAACGGTTTTCTCTGAAAACGCTCCGTTGCAAAGCTAGGGCGGGAAAAAGCCAATATGCAAATACACAACGGGCATGATCGATCCGCGTGCTCTGCTTACCTCGGAGGCACCAGAAGATGCAACGCAGGGCGTGTATCGCCTCTCGCATGCTATCTAGTAGTGTAGTTAGCCCGCGTCAGACTCTGCGCGAGCCGGCAAGAGACCACGAGTAACAGCTAAAACTAAACCCAGCCCAACAATTAGTGGTACGGCGCATGCGTTTACTTACGCTCGCGTTATAGTGCGCCGAGGGTTTGCACTTTTCGTTATCAGTTGATCTCTTCTAGGGCCTACAAAAAGTTAGGTCTTCTACCTGTAGTTCTGTGTCGGTGTCAGCGAAACGCCCTTCGTACATTACTCTTGTCTGTTCCCAGCTTCTTTACTGTTCTTCCGTATGGCATCCGTACCTCCTAAAGGACAAATGTCTCGAATAATATGTCCAGAGGAGGGCAACCGAATTCATTACTATTGACCATTCTCTAGACTACAGGAAACATCATAATCTGCTACCCCTGATGATAGAGTTCGAAATTGCTGATATTACGCTATTGTATAAAGTTTCCATTCGACCATTTCAATATCTGCGATTTTGTTCATTCCTGTAGTCATTCAACAAGAGCTGCCCATGGTTTAAAGCTGAAACACTCTCCCTGTAGGAGTGACTTTGAAGGGAACTTCTGTTATTGACTATGGAATGCTTATCCTCTTTCAATATAATATAACTCTTTGTCTTAAATCAAAGATACGAGGATAATTCCGGGACCATTTCATGTCCACCTTCAATTCAAATATTGTGTGTACATATCACTATCTAGCTATGTCCTTGCTCGAAGTGCTCAAAGTTACCAGTCAAAATGCATTTTAGTGATTCTTTGTAATGTTTTGGTTTGTGTTTTGTTTATTTATTATTTTTTGTTTGGCTGCTGGCTTAATGCAAACACAGCTATAACTTCACTATTCATTTCTTTTGTTACAACCTGTGTTATAATAATTGCCGAGCGTATTAGCGCGAGGCTACTACTCCGGCCGGGTTGTATTCTCGCGATATGCGTACGTGTCGGTCACGAGATGATAGTGTCTGTCGTGGATGTAGAACAGCTCAAAGTGAGAGGGAGGGTAGTGGGCTTTCACTGAGATCGGGGTGGCACAACCCTTGCTGCGCGAGAGGTGCTAAACAGTGCCTACTGCAGGTGTGTACGGGGGGAACCCACATATCAGGGGGGATAATATGTGACGAAAAAGCGGTATAAGTCGGGCAAAAAAATATTTTCGAGATTTCACCGGATTCCGCCCATTTGCCGTGCTCGTTCAAA
Organism: Geodia barretti; assembly: GCA_030341885.1. Classification (NCBI taxonomy): domain Eukaryota; kingdom Metazoa; phylum Porifera; class Demospongiae; order Tetractinellida; family Geodiidae; genus Geodia; species Geodia barretti. Next base: position 35,738 of record CASHTH010004375.1, read on the forward strand.
ATTTGCTGCGGATGACCCGTTCCATTCTGGAGATATAGCTGCTTTTGTATACCCGGGAGTCAGACCTTCGAAACGGCAATTTTTCTACGTGGAGTTTTTCCGCGCTCCGTTACACGTCGTGTGTTGACACGCCCCTCAACGAAGGTAGCAGATAAGCTTTTAGCATCATTGGCTCCTCGTTAGGCAGTTGTTTTTTGACGGCCCGTAAATTTCTCCGCGTAATCCCCGCGTATTGCGCCCGTTTACGGGCGCGTGTAGCCTACTTTGGGGCGTCGCCACGGCCCTGGCGAGCGAGTTTCGACGTAATAAAGTATGTAGCTGTCTTCTAGATAGATGTAGGTCCTTCTCCGTCTAAAAAAGTCTGAATCGCGCGGTACCCGCTGTTTCGACTTGTAAGGCTGTTTACTAAAAATCAATTTTGCCGACTTTTCGCTTGGACGGTCACATTATGCGTAGCCTCGTTCCGGAGGAACGAATAATAATATTTCGGGGGTCCAAATTATTATTCCGTGACAGGTCAATGTTTGGATGGCGGATTGTGGTTATATGCTGACATTCCCTAACGAACTCGACGGAAGCTTTAGGCGGTTCCGCAGCTGGCTCGTCGCCTTCTTGCAGGAAGTTGTACTTATATGGTTTTTGCGGCAGCTCCTACTGGAACAATCACTTCCTCGACTCTGCCGTAGGCTCCGCCGCCAATTCTGGAAAACCAGTGTCCAGTGAGCTCCACATCCGAGAGGGCGAACGGCCTCAACACGGGATTGTCTCGAAGGAACTGTTCCGCCATAGTGCTGAACGTCCAACTAGCTACCCACGTCTTGCGGGTTGGAATTTGCTAAAAGTATTGGCGTTCTAGATTTTTCTGCGTTGTTGTTTGTATAATTGGCGAGCGGGAGCGAGCCAACCTAGTCGTTCGTTCGAGCGGAATTTTCTGTATATCGTACGTCGTGTATGTGCACATGCGCGGCTTTGTACGCGCTTCTTTTTATCCGAAACTAATTTCCAAATTTTATTTTCACACACAGTGCCTCGCCATATGATCGGTCTAGCCAGCGAGAGAACTATCCTCCATTCGACGGCATGCGCTGTAACCAGACTGACCGAGGCTTTGTACGCGCTTCTTTTTATCCGAATCTAGCCAGCTAGAGAACTCTTCTCCATTCGACGGCATGCGCTGCAACCCTCGGTGACTGACCGAGGCTGTAGCTACCTCTTCCCAATCTTCATGGTTCCAAGGTGCAACTTGCAAATACGCTAGGATTGCTCGTGCACATACTGCTGCATGCCAGCTGCCTGGTGGACCACGACTGACGAGCAGCGTAAGGTAAGTACCGTTCTTCTCACCTGCTCACCGTTCTGCTAATGTACAATACGCATGTAACGGCGACAGGTATATACATCTGTCTTGCTTCACGAAAGGAAAGCTGTGCGCTGACGGTACGTACGTTATGCAGCTCGAACATCGCGGGCAAATCCCAAGTTGGGTCGCTCCCGCTCGCCAACAATGTTCAACATTTCCACTAGTTATTATCACCACCGTACACCCCCCAATCGATTGCGATCGTGCGACCATGCAGCGAACCCCCGGCCCGTATACGTTGCGCACGGGAGGGAGCAATGGGTCCGTAGCTCGCATGGATTGTGCTGCTGTTTCCTCGATCTAGCCGGCGAGACTTTCATCCATTCGATAGCTTGACTCTAGCGTAGCTATAGAAAATTTTAATGCTCTGCAACATGAAAGTGAAATGGAAAAGGCCACCTGTTACCTGATGTGTCAACCTGCTAAAGTATGCACTGGGAGCTTATGTCCAGCTGCTGTTTCCCCAGTTGTTTTCTTCCCACTATAATACCAATAGGGGGGATCTTTCTCCTTAGTATAGGCATAGTTTGAATACTTGGTCGACTTGGAAGTAACACATTTTCGGCGAGCAAAGCAATATTTCGCATGTGTTTTTACACGTATTTAGAGTCACATAATTATACATTATTGTATGTACAGTGCTTATTATACAAAAACACACTGGTATATATATACCAAGCACGAAAGCACATGGTTATTGTTCAAAATGACATGGAGTGATTATCAGTAACAATAAATTGATTATGAGCAATAGTCACGTATAACGGCAAGCTGAATGTCAAACACTCAGCGTTAGAGTTCAAAAGGACCTTCGTCGGTTTGGTTTGTGCTGTAGAGAGGTTCTTCAGCTTCTTCATCTAGAGAAAGAATTAGTTCAGCTCAGTGCAGACTAGAGCAGGAATTTATCACTAAGTACAGTACAGTTAGGGATGGGCATGGTAGTACCTAGCGTCAGAGATGGGGCTATGATAGGAAGTTCTTCTTTTCAGTTTGATATCATTGCACACCGATGGCTTATGAAAACACCATCATTAATTATTAATGACGCAAAAAAGTAATTGAGAAAAACCACACCGGGAATCAAACTCGGGACATTTTGGCAGCTAGCTACAGTCAGCTATGAAGTGCACTAAAGTGTAGCTCCATGCTATAAAGTGGGTAATTATGTTAAGAGAGGTTGTGGATCATGCACAGAGTGACTGATTAGCTACCTTCATCTCTGAAGAGGTGCACCGCCTCTCCTGGTTGCCTCCGCCTCAGGTTGCTATAGCCTGACAGTTTGTTGCATCGCGATCTATACAACAAAAGAAACACACGGAACACGGAGAGTGTGATTGAGAATTAGATGTGTAAAAACACCCAGGATAGTGCATGCCCATGCTTCCTTATTTCTGCGTGGACGTTTGGTGGCACGACATACGAGAGTTTCCAGCAGATGAGGGCAGTGGCAAGGACAATCAGAACAACCACCACCAGTGCTCCAACTGCCCCACCAGCAACTGCTCCCACATTCAGTGAACCTTTCATTGAAAAAAGGGCCAATTAGATGTGCATCATGACTGAGCAGACAAACAAATAGTTGGTTAAAAGCATGCAAAGGAGGAATATTGTTATGAAGAGAAGACCAAATACATGTGCATCAAGACTGAACAGAACAAAAAATAGTTGGTTAGAAGCATGCGAGGGAGGATTATGAAATCAGCTCTATTTGTAAAAGACCACTTGCATATTGGGAACAAAGCACCTACATATTAACACTACCTTTGCTGTTGGCATCAGCAACACAACTTGGGACATGAGTGTTATTCCAGTCTCCAGAACTGGTGCACAGCTTACTGCTGGGCCCACTCAGTGTGTAGCCGTCATTGCAAGAGAAAGAGACGACCGTTTTCTGAGACGTCTCATTGGAGAGTAGGTGGTATCCTTTGTGAGACGAACGAACACTCGAGAAGTGAGATGACAAGTAACAGACAGACAGACAGACAGACACACAAACCCAATGAAAAGCACTATTACTAAGTGCAAACCCTCGGCGAACTGGGCACGCTAATTGATGGGCTGGGCTGCTATTAGTATGTAGTATACTCCCGCTAGTAGCGTCTGACAGGGCTAGCTACAGTAGTAGATAGCATGAACAAAATACACCATGTGATGCCAAGAGAAAAAAGATGGGGAGCTCTGGACAGCTGTTTCAGGCTTGTTGGTCCTCATCAGCAGAGCATACCACAACTTATCTATAGCATGTGGGAGTCGATACACGCCCTTAGTTGTGACTTCTCGTGCCTTCAAGATACACAGAGCAAGCGGACCTGAGCCTGTTGAAAATATAAGCGCATGCGATTTTCCGCAGCGATTAAAATGGCCGACTAGCATTAGCCGTACAATGGCGGAAGCGCTCTAGCTTTGCAACGAAGCATTTTCAGAGAAAACCGTTCGAAATTTCTGACCTTCATTGCCCGTTAGGTAGGTCGTATCGTTTGCGAGACGAACAGACATTCGAGAAGTGAGATTGAGAGTAACAGACAGACACACACACACACAGACAGACCCAAGACTGTAACCATCGCCGCTGCGCGCGAGGGTAATACCGAACTCGCTGCGCATGGCGCGCCAGGGTTAATAACACTAGAGAGTAGAAATAATCTGTTTGATTCTCATTTTCAGGGTCAAAGATTTTGTGGTTAGGGAGTTTAGGCTTGCTAAGTTTCTTGTACACTCTCTGACCATTGGTGTCTATACCCTGAAACTCATAGTTGGCCACAAAGTCATACAAACAAACATTCTCAAGGGCAGCTGGTCTCTGAGGATAGAATGCATCTAGGACATTATCCTCAAATATGTTCTGATTATCTGGGTTCAGCCTAGCCATTTCTTGTAACACTTTGTGGTTCTTCAGTCTACGCGATCTCTTGTGAGGCATGGAGACGTCTACCCACTTGACTGTGTTAGACTTCTCAGTGAGGTGGTCTCCCAGCAGTAGATCACTGGCCTCATACAGACCACACTCTCTGAACCGTAAACTTCTAACACCAAAGCTGAAAAGGCGACTGTAAATGCTCTTGTTCTCACTAACTTCCTGCCAGATGTCTTGCATGTTGCTACGCTCAGCCTTGGTGACATAGCCACTGACATAGTGAGCAAGAGCTAGAGAGGCTTCGGCTACAAACTGAATGTCTATATTAGCCTCCCACAGCATCAATAACAGTGGGTTGTAGTCATTCACCCTTGTTTCAGCCAGAGTACGGACTAACTGGTAAATTCGGTTACGGGATTTCAGGCTCTCCTGGACTGGGTTGAGCTGAGCAGTCTCACACACTGGCCTGGGGGAACCCGAACCTACACCTGGTGATGAATGCTGTCTTTCCACACCTTTTCCGCCTCTTACAGTACTTGCTGCACTTGTGCATCTGGTATCTGGTGACTAGTCTGTGCAGCTCAGGGCTACCCTGTTCATCGGGAATGTGGCAGGTGATTCTATCCTGGATCCAGTCTAGCACCTTCTCGGGATCGTCTCTATCAATGAGTGGTGCATCTCTAATCCAGAGTAGGACATGGTAATGAGGAGCCCCACGATTCTGATACTCCTTCTTCCAATAAAAGTGGTCTACAATACCCAGGACCTGACCTTTCAAAATGACCTTTCGGAAAAAGGCACGGAATTTGAGGGAAAATTTCCTGGAAACTGAGATTGGGTCCTCAACACACAGCTTCCCAATGTTGTAACTGGGAGGAACATTGTTCACTTTCCTAAGAAACTCAGTGATATCAGGGGACTCATACTCAGCACAGCTAAAGGTGAGGAAAAGGGTAGGCGAGCCCCACTCTCTTATCATGCACTTGAGCTCACTGTGTCTGAGGAACCAGAACTGTTTGGTACCACGGACTGACTGGAGCATGGTGCACAAACGTGCTTCTAGCTGCTCGTCTGCGGTGTTCACCTGCTCTAGTAACAAGCTAACAGACATGGACTGTCTCCTGGTACTCTTTAACAAATTGTAAACACCTGATGCGAGTTGTCGCATTTCCTTCTGCCACAAAAGGTAAAACACATATTGTGCATCTTTACGGAAACGCGAGTCCTTGTTAAGCAGCCTAGATTTGACGTACTCACTAGGGAGAAATCTTCTCTTTCCTAGGGTGGAACTCTCCAAACTTCCCAGTAGGGAAGAGCACAGGGAAAACACTCACATCTAATGCTGCTGCTTGTTGGTAATAGGGTCCTCTGTGATGCTCATAAGTCTGTACTGCTCTAAGTCTGAACCAATGGAGAGCTTGCTATCCAGGTTTCTAATGGTGTAGGCCTGAAACCCATCTACCTCATCTGGGGAAACCTTTTTCAACATTTCTGTGGTTGCATTGTTAGAGACCTCAATGATGTGCTTTAGTGCTCTCATCAATGCATTTCTCATGACATCTCTGTAAGCCAGTTACAGACCTCAACTTTCTTATTGCAGTCTAACATGGTTCACATCCACCAAACTACGCCACACAACATTACTCTTGGTTGGCCTACCATTGACAATAATGTACAACTCTGGGTCTGGTAGGAGAGAGGTATGCTGTTGAACCTTGTTTAAGGTTTCTATGGTCTTGTTTAGTGGCAAGGGAAGGAAAAACATTGTTCCTTTGCAGGCCTGCAGGGAATTGTATGTGGGCACTTTACCAGTGTAAGTACCTAGTCTCACAACAGTCTGGTAGCACTTTGCCCTCTGGATAAGCTGTCTACTAAGTAGGTCTAATGCAGCCAGTTCTGGGGGAATGGGAACAGTCTGCAGACCATTGAGGACACAACGTGCAGGCATTATCCCACCTCTCACCCTGCGCTTGCAGTAGTAGCACATGTACAACACTTGACCGGGAACAGTGGGTGGGTACTTCAAAATATGGGCCCTCAATTCACGCCATATCTCAGAGTTAAAGTCATCAGAGAGACTAACAACAGACACTGACTTTCTCTGATGCAGACGCTCACAGCAAATGCATGCATGCTGTGGGAAGTCATCAATTTCCTTCTCAAACCCAGTAATCAGTGCTGCATGAGCAATGGCCAGTTCCACCTCTAGATTGGGCCTCCTAAGAGCTGAGCAATCAACAGCAGCGAGCTTTTGATAGTTCTGTTCTACATTACAACTCAGAAGGGACTCAACCTGTGTGATTTGTAGCAATCTCTGGTGGTTACCATTCTTCAAAGCGTTGTCAATATCATACACAATTCTGTGAGCACTCAGAGCAGAAGTCACATGGGCCAAAAACCTCCTTAAAATAGGGAAATGAGTGGAAGCTGCTCTGAGTATTCTCATGGTACTAGTACAGTAGTCACCAGAGTAACAAACAATGGGGTGTCCTTTAAGGTCCACAGACTCTGAACCTACTAATTTGGTGTAGTGACCGTAGGGGCAACCCATATCACATTCCGCCAAGGCCTGCCTGACTTTCTCCACAGGCTGCTCAAAAGCTGCCCTAAAACAAACAATGGCCTTTACCTCAAATTGAGCTATTGGTTTGCACTGCTTTGAGCACTCCCACATCTTACACTGGGCAGGTCCCTTGTCAGAAACCTTCCCATCTGAAACACAACCCACACTCCCAGTCTGAGAAAGGTTACTTTTGGAGGCAGCATCTTTACCTTCTTCATTCTTACTGGCAGCCTCCATAGGCACTTCTTCAGCAACAACACACTCCCCCTTCTCATTGACAGGGATTGGGGACTCTCTCACATCCAGGTAGGCTGCCTCATAAAAGAAGGGCTCTGTCAAACTAGTGTGGCAGCCCTTTCCAAAATTATTGCGTTCTTTAAGTGTAATAGACTTAATCAGTTTAATGCTAGCCAGCAAAAACCCTGCATGTTTCCTGCGTATTTGTAAGGCTTTGCAAACCAGTCTTTTAACTGACAGTCTACACACAGTCTGTTCCAACTCTGCTCTACTCAGTGTATCTGCTACACCAGCATGCAGGGACTTGAACTCTTCCTTGACTTTGTTAAAAACTTCACGGTCAGCTAGCAGGTTGGCGTTAACACTTCTAAAACACTTTTCATTGTCAGCTGGTTAGGCTGCGCCAAACTGTATCTAGCCTTTGTCACTCTGTTTAGTTTTATATGACTGTGATATTTTCTGAAATACCTTAGCCTGGCACTGTGATGGGATGCATGATACTCCCGAAAGGCTGCCAGCATCTCACTACGGTGTGAGGAATTATAGTCCTGAAATGCTGCCAGCCTGGCACTACGGTGTGAGGCATGATACTCCCGAAACGCTGCCAGCCTGGCACTACGGTGCGAGGCATGATACTCCTGAAACAATGCCTTCATTTTTTCAGGGTTGGCTTTATAAGCTGCCTTGGTAGCTGCCCTTTTCTTATGAGGATCTGCAAAATATGAGGCCTTAACAGCAGCCTTTTCTTACCAGGGTCAGCACAATATGAGGCCCTACCAGCGGCCTTTTTCTTATCAGGATCAGCAAGATAGGAGGTCCTAGCCACAGCCTTTATCTTATCAGGGTCTGACCAATAAAGGGATCTACCTCTAGCTTATATTCTCAGAATTAGCACATACATATCTTTTGAAAACATGCCCTTTTTTTCTTGGGAGCGGTAAGGCATTTTCCCAGCAGCAAAATGGCATTTATCTGAAGATGCCCAGTTGTTGTTGTCTCGGTGTTGTCGATCTTGGCAGTGATGAACTATCAGCAAATCAGCGGCAGCAGCAAGAGGACGGAGACGGCAGCAGAGAGAGGGCAAGTGGAGGGCAAAAGATTTTGGAAAGGAGGCATGGCAGCAGTAGATAGAGGGCGAGA
>CASHTH010004376.1:0-22371 GCA_030341885.1 Geodia barretti
CGGAACAAGAGACATAGTCCAAACCTGAATCGTGGCAGAAGATAACAGAACTCGGCTCACCGCCGTGTTCGCCGCAGATACCGACTTTGAGATCTGGTCGAGTTTCGCGCCCTCTGTTCGTGCCGATCTGTACCAACTGACCAACGCCACGCTGATCCAGCACCTGGAACGGGTCATGTTCAAGGATACCGCCATCCACATAATCGCCGAGGAACTTGCCAGCATCGTCGCGGCTCATCCCGAAGGTTGTCTGTGTGAGATCGTTCGTCCCGAAGGAGAAAAAATCCGCCTCCTGCGCGATTTCATCCGCGGTGAGCGCGGCTCTCGGTAATTCGATCATCGTCCCGACAAGGTATTCGACCTCAGTGCCTGTCTCCTCAAACACCTTCTTTGCGGTATCGACGACCACCTCACGCTGCAGTGCTAGCTCCTGCACATGCCCAACTAGGGGGATCATAATCTCAGGGATCGCCTTAACGCCGCGTTTGGTGACCTCGACAGCCGCCTCAAAGATTGCTCGTGCCTGCATCTCCGTGATTTCCGGATAGACGATACCGAGACGACATCCACGATGGCCCAGCATCGGGTTAAATTCGTGCAATGCTTCCCTTTGCTGGTACAACGTTTCAGCGGGGACACCGATTTTATCCGCAAGCTCCTGGACATCCTCATCGGTATGGGGCAGGAACTCATGGAGCGGTGGATCGAGTGTCCGAATTGTGACAGGATAGCCGTCCATCGCCTCAAAGATACCGATAAAATCCTCACGTTGGTACGGAAGTAGTTTGTCGAGCGCTGCCTTGCGTCCTACCTCATCCTTTGCGAGAATCATTTCGCGGACGGCATCGATCCGCTCGCCTTCAAAGAACATGTGCTCGGTACGGCAGAGACCGATCCCCTCCGCGCCGAACTCTCTCGCGGTCCTTGAGTCGCTTGGGGTATCTGCGTTTGTGCGGACCCCAAGTTTACGGAACTCATCCGCCCACTCCATGAGCGTGCCAAAGTCACCACTCAGTTCAGGGTCAATCAACTGAACAGCTCCCTCAATCACCTCGCCAGTTGACCCATTAAGCGTGATGTAGTCTCCCTCTGTCAGCCGAAGTCCGCCAGCCTGAAACTCCTTCGATGCTTCATTGACGATGATATCACTGCACCCCGCGACACAGCATTTTCCCATACCCCTCGCGACAACCGCAGCGTGTGAGGTCATCCCGCCACGCGCCGTTAAAATGCCTTCTGCGGCGTGCATTCCGCCGATATCCTCTGGAGATGTTTCAGTGCGGACCAGAATCACCTTTTCACCATCAGCCGCGAGTTCTTCGGCACGATCCGCTGTGAAGACCACTTTACCCACAGCAGCACCGGGTGAGGCAGGCAGCCCCTTTGCAATCGATTCCACCGCTACCGCAGGATCGATCATCGGGTGGAGGAGTTGCTCCAGATCATCCGGTGGGATGCGGGTCAGAGCGGTTGCTTTGTCAATGAGACCTTCGCTTTACCATTTCAACGGCAGTGCGCACGGCAGCGGCACCGGTCCGTTTGCCGCTACGGGTTTGGAGCATATAAAGATGCCTGTCCTGAATCGTGAACTCGACATCCTGCATATCGCGGTAATGCGCCTCTAGGGTGTCCCCAATCCCCGTCAACTGCTCATAGGCTGCCGGCATGACCCCCTGAAGTTCATCGATGGGGAGTGGCGTGCGAATCCCTGCCACAACATCTTCGCCTTGGGCATTCATCAGAAATTCGCCGTAAAAAGAGTTCTCGCCGGTTGACGGATCCCGTGTGAACGCGACTCCGGTCCCCGACGTTTCGCCCATATTCCCAAAAACCATCGCTTGGACGTTGACCGCCGTCCGTCCGAGTTCTTCAGAGATGTTGTTCAATCGACGGTAGATGGTCGCCCGTTCATTGTTTGACGATTCAAAGACCGCGTCACGCGCCATGTCGAGTTGCCGACGCGGTTCATCGGGGAAATCTGCTCCCGTTTGCTCTTTGACGAGTGCCTTGAACTCAGAAACCAACTCTGCCAGATCGTTCGCATCTAAGTCCGTATCAAGCGTGACGCCTTTGGCTGCTTTCTTCGCTTCCAAGAGATGCTCAAACGCCTCGTGTTCGACACCAAGCACGACATCCCCGAACATCTGCACAAATCGGCGATAGGCGTCGTAGGCGAAACGTTCATTCCCAGATTTTGCAGTCAGCCCCTTGACCGCATCGTCGTTCAAGCCGAGATTGAGGATGGTGTCCATCATACCGGGCATCGAAACCGCCGCTCCAGATCTTACAGAAACGAGCAGCGGATTTTCGGTGTCATCGAACCTCGCATCCATCGCCGCTTCTAGCTTTCTCAAATTTTCATCAATCTGTTCGTCTAGTCCATCGGGATACTGGTTATTGTTTTCATGGTATAGCTTACCAACCTCCGTCGATATCGTGAAGCCGGGCGGCACCGGAATACCTAAACTGGTCATTTCGGCGAGGTTGGCACCCTTACCACCGAGCAGGCTTCTCATCTCCGCGCTGCCGTCGGTTTGATCGCCGCCAAAGAAGTAAACGTGTTTATCTTGAGCCATTCAAGACCTCCTTAAAAGAATAATGCGTAACGAGTAATACGTAAGAGACTATCTATACAACCATCGTCACTTCGTCCTCAGGATTATCATTTCCTCAGTCAATATGATTAACACAAAGATTGAACAAAGAAAATCCCTCCACGAAGGGAGGGATACTTGTAAATGAACCTACCTGCACATCAGTTAGGCGAACCACTGCTGTGATACCGAAAGGGCTAGTTATTCTCAGCACCCTCATTGATCCAATCAATGATGAGTTGGATCTGGGCTGCCTCCAAGGGTGGACCTTCAGGAGGCATCTTGCCCTCCGCAATCTCTTCCACCATTTCGCTCTCCATCGCATCGCCTGCAATAACGATAGCACCTTCGTCTCCACCCTTTATGACGCTATCATACGTGCGGAGATCAATATCGTGGGGACCATCAACGACATGGCACTTTGCAATGGCGCATCGGTTTGTCAGGATGGGGGCAATATCAGCGTTAAAAGAGGGACTTGGTCTACCAGCATCCACAGGATTGTCAAATACCAAGCCGAGTTCCTTGATAGCACTTCCACATCCAAACATGAGTCCAGCGATGAGTACAAACACTGTTCCTATTTTTACTGCATACCTAGGCGTCATTTTCTTACCTCCATAGCGAGAAAGCTTTTAACAACAGGCGGCATCATAACGAATGTAACAGTTTGCCAGCGCATCTGAGGAAAACTTATTAGGGTAGGTTATAATCCTTCTGTAGGCTGACATCACTTCTTTTGGGTGGCGGTGGCAATCGGTTATGAAGTCGAATCTCACACTAAATCGAATAAATCATCCGGCTGGCTTCTTCATATTCGGCTTGTAGGGGATCCGTGGAAAGGAAGAGTTTTTGGTAGGGTTCGTAAAGTTGGATATAGCTCCAATTAACACCGCACAGAATCTTTCGCTCATTTGCCAGCTTTACAAAACGACCGCGGAACTTTGCACGGGTGGTTTCCGGTGGGTGGTGCATCGCATGCTCAATCGCGTCATCGCTGACAATTCGTTCAACGTGCCCCTCTTTTTCAAGCTTGTAATACAATCCTAACTCGGGCCGAATATTGTGGTACTGTAGGTCAAGCATCAGAACCTTGGCGGAGTTCCACTTGAGTTGTCGACTTGCCACATAGGTTTCAATCAATTTCTTCTTGATGACCCAATCGAGCTCTCGGTCAAGCTGCATCGGATCGGTTTCCAAACAGGTCAGCACATATTCCCACCGCGCCATAATCTGATCGGTGACTGGATCCGATTCTGCCTGCTCGAAATACTGTTTGGCGCATTCAAGTATTCCCACTGCATCTCGACGCCTGAAAGCCGTTTACCGTTTTCTAATTCGATTTTACGGGTGCAGGTGATATCCTCTGAGATCTGCTGAATCGCCCGGACGGAATCGCGTAATGCGAGACGCTGCTTGATAAAGTTATCCTCGATCATCCGCAAGATGATTGCCGTCGTACCGATCTTGAGGTAGGTAGCGAACTCCGACATATTGGAGTCACCGACGATCACGTGCAGTCGCCGATACTTTTCTCGGTCCGCATGCGGCTCGTCACGCGTGTTGATGATGCCCCGTGCCGTTGTCGTTGCAATTGAGATTTCTTCACGGATATGTTGCGCCCGTTGGGAGATTGCGTATCCGCCCCGGTTGGTGGATTTGACTTTCCCCGCCCCGGCAAAGACTTGGCGCGTCACAAAGAAGGGAATGAGTTGCGAAGCAAGTTGGCGAAAACTCACGCGGCGATCCATCAGGTAGTTCTCATGGCAGCCGTATGTGTTACCGGGCGTATCGGTATTATTCTTGAAAACCGAAATCCGTCCAAGAAATCCATCGGCTTGCATTTTCCGCTCTGCCGCAACAGAAAGCCGCTCGATAATCCGCTCGCCGGCTTTATCATGACTGACGAGGTCGCTCACGTCATCACATTCAGGCGTCGCATATTCGGGGTGGCAACCGATGTCCTGATAAAATCGAGCACCGTTCTCCAGAAAAACATCTGGATACATCCGTCCAGAAATGATCTCGCGAAAGAGATACATTACTGCATTTTGGATTGATAACGCTTTACCACCGCGCCGATCCGACGTGCAGATGATCCCATATTCGTTTTCCAGACCATAGATCCTTCGGTTCATGCGCTCAAATCTCACTCAGTTCATCGGGGAGCAAACGTCTAAATTTGCGCCGATTTCGAGTTTCGTCGAGTACGGCTGCTTCTATTGTCTCAGCCGTCACTTGGTATCGTTCTCGCTTCGTCGACCTCTGCTTCGATCGTTTCAAAGGTCCTTGCTGCGAGTCTCACAGCACCGTTCAAATCCAAATCGTCGCTATACTGATTCTCAAGGATGCCTGCGATTTCGTCTGCCCTCCCGCCGATGACGGTATATTCATTGTCTTCCCAAAACGTACCATCAAAAGACAGATGATAGATTCTGTTGTCCGACGAAGAATCTTCGCGGATCTCGCATAGGAGAATTTCCACTTCAAGCGGCTTCGCATCGGGTTGTCGATATATTGCACCAATCTGCTGCGAATACTGATTTGCGAGCCATCGCGCCGTAACATCTTCACGGTTGAAAGTAAACCCTTTGATTTCGGCACCTTGAATCCCGGCATATCGTAGGGCTTCGTAGTCAGGATAGAGTCCAGTTGCTGCAAGTGCGATCCGATCATAGATTTCCGAGATCTTGAAGACCGTCGCCAACGGATTTTCTGCGACCATCAGAATACCATAACGGTATTCTAGAACAATAACCTCTTTTGCCTTCTCGATCCCCTTCCGAGCAAAATCCTCTTTTTCCTGCATGATTTGCTCGGGCGACACGTAATACGGTGCGGGCATCTACTCCCCCCTCAAATTGCAGATGTCGTTATCAGTAACCCTCAAAGCTGCTCCATCGGGATTCAATTGCGGAGTCTGTCAAGTAGCTCGGTGTAGAATTCCTTGACATCTGCATCCGGTATATCTGAGATTCCCGTTGAATCAATAACCTTAATTGTTGGGAATATCTCCCGAATAAAATCCGGTCCCCCTGTAGCCACATCTTCATCGGCAGCATCCCAGAGCGCCTCGGCAACTAACCGCAAGGCACTATCGCGGGACATATCGGGGCTATACAACTTTTTCAGTGTCGATTGTGCATCCTTACCGCCGGATCCGGTTGCATAGTATTCGCTTTCTTCGTATTGCCCCCCTATTGCGTCGTATTTGAAGATCTTTGCCTGTTTCCGTTTGAAGTCATAGCCCACGAAAATTGGAACTAACCACCAATCCTTGCAACGCCATAGGCAAGTTGGATTTGACCATGTTTGACAACGAGTTGGCTTTACCCTCTAGGCTTAACGGCGAGCCTTCTATCTTTTCATAGAACTCCACCTGGACCTGGAAGAGCTTTGCCATTTCCATTGCTGGTCCTGCGACACCTGCAATAGCGATAGCCGAATAGGTATCCACCTCATAGACTTTCTGGATACGCCGTTCCCCCACTTGAAATCCCGCCGTTGCCTGACGGTCTCCGGCGATGATAACCCCCTCGTTATAAACAGCAGCTAATATAGTTGTGCCTTCAAGCAGGTTATCATAAAGATTCATCAAACCGGGAGTTGGCACGCGTTGTCCTTTCCAGCTTGCAGCGGGTGAGTCTGGTAGGGGCGTTGTACCAAAAGCCCCTGTACCAAACCTTGATAGAAGCTCCGGGCGTTCCCTTTGCAGAAGCTCAAGGAAATCGGAGGTTCTATGATCGGAGCCGCTAAAGACCACTACTCTCCTCCTCGTTGGATGTAATTCTCGACAAATTCTTCTGAGTCTTCTTCCAAGATTTCGTCAATTTCATCAAGGATTTGATCGAGATCTTCTTTAATCTCTTCGCCTTGCTCTACGACTTCTTGATCCGGTTGAACTTCCTCAGTATCCTGAGTCCGTTTGTCTCTTTGTTCCTGTTGCTTTTCGGCTGGCATGTTGCTTCCCTCCTTCTAATGGTTGGATGTAAGAATGGCTTGAACCAGTTCTGCAGCCGTGCAGTCTCTCAACAGATCGCCAGTCATCTCCTGCGTTCCGAAGTGCGGCCGATCCATTAAGATTTTATCTAAAGAAGAGTCGTCAGTACAAAAAATCATTGAATTCCAGCTCGCGCTGTGAATCTCGTTGGGATATTTTTGTAAACACATACCACGAAAATAGGCACGTGTATCAACAGGTGGATTGTTAATCGCTTGAACAATCTCCTCATGTTTGAGGAGCCGTTCAACACGTCCATTTTTCAGCAACCTCGCGTAAAGCCCCTTATTCGGGCGGATATCGTGATATTGCAAGTCTAACATCCGAGCTTGGTGATCTGAATGGGCTAAATTGTGGCGTCGCAGGTACGCATCAATCAGCCGTTTCTTAATCACCCAATCGAGGTGTCGATCCAGGCTCATCGGATCCTCGTCGAGGCGGTCGAGAACAAATTCCCATGTCTTCATCACATCGCGCACTACCTCAGACAAATCCTCCGTGGGAATATGCTTGTGAGCTAACTCAAGATATTCGCGCTGAACCTCAATGGGTGTCCATTTCCGACCATCCTCTAAAACCACAGGTTCTTTACAGGAAAGATCGCGTGATACCGTCTTGATTGCCAAAACAGGGTCAGAGAGTCTGAACTGATCCCCTACAACACCCAGCTCGATGAGCTGCAGCACAACCGCCGTAATTCCCATCTTCAGATAGATGGAAAATTCAGACATGTTGGAATCGCCGACGATCACGTGCAACCGACGGTATAACATCTCATCAGCGTGCGGCTCATCCCGCGTATTGATAATTGGACGCGCCACCATTGTGCTCAATCCGACTTCAGTCTCAAAAAAATCTGCACGCTGGGAGATTTGATAATCCGTTTCCGCTGCGCCATTTTCAGCACCAACCTTACCACTCCCTGTGATAGGCTGCCGCGTCACGAGAAAAGGCGTTAATCCATCAACGATATCTTGGAAGGGGACATTCCGCGACATCAGATAATTTTCGTGGGCACCGTAGCTGTGACCTTTATAATCGCTGTTGTTCTTATAGATAAGAATCTCTTGATTTGTGGGCAACAGCTCTTGGGCAGCCAGACGGCTCAAATCTAATATCAGTTCCCCCGCCTTCTCATATTTGACCAGATCGCGTGCATTGGTGCATTCCGGGGTACAATACTCTGGGTGCGCATGATCGACATAGTACCGTCCGCCATTGGTGAGGACATCGTTGATGAGACTATTATTCTCCTGATCTGGGATGTCCGTTTCCCCTTCAGAAACGAATCCCCTAGCGTCCATGAACGGACTTTCCTGATCATAGTCCCAAGTGATCCCCTTGATCCCACGGTCTTTATAGATATTGACGACAAGCGTTGATGCCGCAACCGGATCCGGATCTCGCGCATTTTTGACCGAAATGCCATATTCGGTTTCGGTCCCCATAATCGTTGGTACGGTCATAATCTGTCTTAGAGGTAAGCGCCACCTTTGACGGTTTTCACATCCCGTCTTTTCGGCTCTTGCTCGTGGGTCAACGCCTTAATGTTGACGATTCGATCACCTTTCCGTCCCGATATCTTCGCCCAATCGTCGGGATTGGTGGTGTTAGGCAGATCTTCGTTCTCTTTATATTCTTCTTGGATCGCCATATCAAGGTCATCAAAGGTAATGCCCTTCTCTTTCCCTTCAGAATCAATCAGTCGTTTGATCGCCATCTTCTTGGCACGATCAACAATGTTTTCAATCATCGCACCACTTGCAAAATCCTTGAAGTAAAGGGTCTCACGTTCCCCACGATTGTAAGTAACCTCGATGAATTTGTTTTCATCGGTGGTCGCATACATCCTCTCAATCGCCCGTTCCACGAGAGACTCAGCCGCTTTTTCTCGATCGCCATCAAACTGTTCCAACACTGAAGGGGCAATCGGCAGGCCAGGTGTCAGGTATATGGCAAAAATATCCTTGGCACCGTCAGCTTCGGGGCGATCGATCTTGATCTTGATGTCCAATCGACCGGGACGCAAAACGGCGGGGTCTAGGAGATCTTGGCGGTTGCTTGCACCAATCACAACCACATCTCTGAGCCCTTCGACACCGTCGATCTCAGCGAGGAATTGGGGCACAACCGTTGACTCCATATCGGACGAAATGCCCATGCCTCTGGATCGGAAAAGCGAGTCCATTTCATCAAAGAAGATAATGACAGGAACCCCTTCTTTGGATTTGTCCTTGGCTTTCTGGAAGACTTCTCGAATCTTTCGCTCCGTTTCGCCAACATACTTATTGAGTAGCTCTGGACCCTTGATATTGATAAAATAACTTTCAACATCATCTCTACCTGTCTGTTCTCTGACCCTAGCAGCCAAACTGTTGGCGACTGCCTTGGCAATTAACGTTTTTCCGCAGCCGGGGGGACCGTAGAGCAGCACACCTTTCGGAGGCTTTAACTGGAACTCCTTGTATTCATTGGGATAGAGGTAAGGCGTTTCAATAGCGTCCCGAATCGCCTCAATCTGTTCATTCAATCCACCAATATCCGAGTATTTGATGTCTGGCACCTCTTCGAGCAGCAGGTCTTCAATTTCAAGTTTGGGTAGTTTCTCCATAACCATCCCGGTGATGGGTTCAGCATAACATTATCCCCAAACTTAAGTTCCTCCTCCTTACTGATCGGATCTGATATTTCCACAACCCGTTCTTCATCGGCGCGCAGATTCACAAGCACACGGTTATCGTCAAGCATCTCCTTGACCTTGACCACTTCACCTTGCCGCTCAAATTCCCTAACACTCACAACGTTCATCACACCGTTGACGATGACCTCTTGACCTTTTTGGAGCTGATCAGCGTTAATCTCCGGGTCCGCATTGACGCGCCACCGTTTGCCCCCAAGGTCAATGTCAAGAGTGCGTCATCGTTTGATTGAAGATAAACGCCGTAGTTATTCGGTGGGGCACTGAGTTGTTCAACCTTCTCTTTCAGCTGTTCAGCTTCTCTTTCGCTTCTTGAAGGGTGCTGGTCAACTTCCGATTCTACGGTGTGCGTGCATTAAGTCGCGGGTCATTTCGTAGAGGCGAACTTCAACATCGTCGGAAGGTGCAGCGTTTAAGCGCCTTCTCAAATCATCAATTTCGCTCTCCAACGACTCGATAGTGAATGTTAGCTCGCGAATCTTTCTCTCGTAAGAAATCCGCTCGGAGGAGGGTGCAGATAGATTCTCCTGATCCTGCACTTCTTCAAAGGAACTTCCTGGATCTTTCTTTTCGGATGGATTCTTGATGGTAGCCATAGTAACCTTACCTCGGTATATATCTTTAGAATTACGGGATGGTTCCTATCAATATACTGGTGAGAAATAGTACACCATCTCGTCTTATTATTTCCCAAAGGATTTTACTTCTAAGATCTCAATCCGTAACCGATAATTCCTCCGGGTTTGAGTCAATCAACTTCTATCACAATCTCGCTCCCGGTCGTCACCATACTGCTCAAGAATAGGGTAGATTATAGCATTCGGCTATAAGGGTGTCAAGTAAAATACTGCCATATCAAGGTCAAACGTGAGTTCAAGCCTTTATTAGACCTGAATCTTACCCCTCTGTGTTGAATACTTCATGCAGAAACTGAATCGATTGGGACACTTCCTTATCAAAATCCCTAAAGTTGCATTCCACAGAGACCCGTTTGTTGTATCCGGCATCAGCAAGGCTTCTGGCAAAAAGCTGATAATCGTATTTGCCGCTGCCCGGATAGAGCCGATCGGTGTCTGCGACATGCACATGTGCAATCCGCTCCCCCGCGTGGACAATCTCATCGAACCCCTCTCCCTCAAGCATCTGGTGATAAAAGTCAACTAGCACTTGGACTTCCGGTCGCCTAAGTTCATCAGTAAACAGTACCGCCTCGGCGATACTGTTAATCACGTTTGTCTCTGAACGGTTCAAGGGTTCTATGGCGATGACAAGCCCGTGTTCCCTTGCATAATTCGCGGCAGTCTCACAAGAACCTCAAGGATCTGATCGTGCGCCCGCTTGCGAGAGAAACCGTCCGGCACATGACGCGCGCGCCGCCACTCCGAACACAATAATCTCACCGTTACTTCAGACGCCGTCAGTAGCGGCAGCCAAGTAGTTGTCCAGCCGGACCTTGTCAACATCTGGTCCGTCACCTTTAAGTCGGCAGGGATAAAGCTATTAAAGCATTCGCCCGAAGGGGGTCATCGGATACCAGATCCTTGATCCCTCAAAGAGGGATTTTGGGGAGTCAGGGCAGAGCATTCCCACACCGAACTCGAAAAAATCACACCCAGCATCTGACAAGGTTTTAAGGGTCGCCGGTGCTTCTCACATTCGCTTGTAGATGGCCTGTGTCCACTGCTGGCATCAACCGTTGTGGAACAAGAGCAAGTCTGCATCACAGCAGCTAGTTTCATGGGTGGTCTCCTTTATCACACAGTTTTCCCAATAAGGGATCCCACATTTCCATACGCAACCCGCGTTCCTTGTAGTGATCGGATTGGGAACAGGCACACGCTCCTCACAGCTAAGCGACGCATCGAGCGCAGCCTCCTCCGGATGGTGGTCCAATGGCGATTTTGGTCGATAGCTACGCGCTGATGAGAACTTGAGCATGTAGCGGTCTTCGATGCCACGATTCGCGGCTGCGGCGTGCCAGATGTCGTAGTGCGTGAATCGCTACCGTCCCGCCTTGACGTGAGGGAATCTGCTCACGGAAATTGCAGTATGTCGCCATGCGATCGGTCGCGGCATTACTGGAAGTGGGTTCCGGCAATAATCAACCGTCGTCCCGATTTCTTGTCAGAGACCATCTTGGGGATAGATCCGCAGCGACCAAGACAGCCACGGATTCTACGAGCAACTCTACGCCAAACTGTATTGGATGGCGATGATGCCGTTTGTTTCGTGTGCCATGCTTGCATGCATCCTGAGCTCCGTGTGCGGCCGTGTTTACATGACAGTGCCGGTGACCGTGCCTTCATCTGCGACATCATCACGCTCAGAAGCTCACCACGCGCCGCGCACCTTTGGGATGTCGTAGACCTGATAGAGCTTCGCGGACTTTGCCAGGAATCCATCGCCCGCTATGTATTCCGACATGGATATCTCACAGCCGTCAAGTCCTCGCTAAATTGCGCATCTGCGTTGAAGCCTTCGGGAAATCTGCTCACATATGGCGAACCATGATATGATAAAAGAGATGATTTCGTGCGTCGTCTCAATAGATACGGTTTGTCAGCCATTGTAAGCCTCCAATTTTTGTAGGATAAATTCGTAGCCTAAGATGTCAATTTCCCGGTCATCAAATTCTGTCCGCTGATTCGGAAAGTGGATGACCTGCCAGCCGTCCAGAATCGCGTCGTGTACTGTGTTATAGGGCCATTCTTGCTCCACCGTTACAATCTCCGTCACCGATTCCTGCACCGGTTCGTGCAACGCCATCCCGATGACCTGAGAGCGGATGCCTGGCGTCGCGGCATGGAGATAGAGTAGCCATTGTCGCGTATGCACCCGGTTTGTGTTGATGATCTGATAGAGCTGATCCAGATCCCCCTTCTGAAGCCCACCATCTTTTAGCTTGGTGCGTGCCTCGTCAATCCATGTGTAAATTGCTTCAAAAGCGGTTGGCATAATTTCTCCTTGATGCTCACCAAACTCAAGCGTTGGTATTCGGCATAGAATCAAAGCCGATCAGCCGCTTCAACGTCGGCGTCGCACGGGCGACAACCGCCCTCGAAACGATTTTCTGCTGATCTTGCTGCGGCTTCATAAAGGCACGGCAGAAGAAACCGAGCAAGCAGACACGAGCGCGATCGGTGTGGTTCGCGGATGAGGCGTGCCACAGGGATCCGTTGATAATCATCACAGACCCTTCGGGCCGGTGATCTGCAGTTCATCGTCATAACTGACACCCGGTTCAGGACGGGATTCAAGTCGGCGGTGACTGCCGGGGACACAACGGGTGCCCGCCGTTCTCAAGCGTAAAATCATCAAGGAACCAGACGCTATTGGCAGAAAGGGCAAACTCGGACGGGGCGGTCGGCATCCCACTCAAGGGGTGATCAATGTGAAGCCCTCCATCCGGCGCACCGGGTCCGATAATGTTCACAGTGAACGAACTGAGCGTACAGTCCTCACCGAGTAGATACTCTATCCCCGTTGAGCATACGTGGATACTGGATTGCGTTTTCAAACAACTCGTCTTTGTCCACCAGATTCCAAACCCGTTGCGCTTTGTCATCCAGATACACATGCTCCCCTAACACCTCTCGCTCCTGCTCGGCGAGAGCCATCGATCGCTCACGCAGTGCGTCCGCTTGAGCAGTTGTGATAGCATTCTCCAAAAGTACAAAACCGTGTTCATCAAGGTGGGCTTTTTCTGCATCTGTAAGCATCAATATCTCCTTATATCACGTTTCACACATCATGTCCTTTCGCTTCAAGGTTGATGATCTGTATTTACCGGCGGTTCATCGTTACCCATAAAACGCTCAATTGTGTTAATGGTTGCAGGAGACGTTCGGAAGTCAGCAACCCACGGTTCACGGAAATAAGCCTGCTTTTCTCGTGGCAAACTTGCCATCACTTCGGGCGGAATCTTCAACCGATGCCAATGGGTGGCAAGATGCGCATACGCATGGAGAATCGCAACACGCGGCGTATCTCGCTTCCAGATGGGTCCCGCATGACAGAGGTTCTCCGTAAAAAAGATGGCACTGCCAGCAGGGCATTCGTAACGCACCAAAAACTCGCTCTCTTTCCCGTCCTCCCACGACATATGATCCGGGTGCATCGGGAAGTTTGCCTTGTGGCTGCCAGCGATGAAGCAGGTCGCACCATCCTCTTTCTTCACATCGGTCAGTTCAAAGACAACCCGCACCATCCCCGCGTGAATCCGATCATTCTGGACACGATAGCCGAAGATGGGATCCCCCCTGTCCCCGCCCACCGCCGTGCAGTTCACCGTGCGATTCCCCCTTCAATCGCCAAGTCAATCCACAAGCCTCCAGTCGGACATCGGGACCGATGATTTCGTGCAGCACCTCAATTACTTTTGGGTGATTGATCAACAAACTTGCGGCACCTCCCGGAATTGCTCGATGCTCCGGCGGCAGGGACTCCGGATTGTGTCGAATCCGGTCGGCTTGGTCAACGATTGCAGCAACTTCATCGGGCGTCAAGATTGCCGGACGGACTAAAAAACCGGCTAAATCAAACCGGAAACGTTCCTCTTCGGTCATTGCCATATCACTTCCTCCATATGTCAGATTCAGGGACGGCGATCGGTATTCACCGATGGTTCATCATTGTTGATAAAACGTTCCATTGTATTATGAGTCGCTGGACGGGTACGGAAATCAGCGATCCACGGCTCACGGAAATATGCTTGCTTTTCTCGTGGCAGTCCGGCAATCACTTCAGGTGGAATCGTCAGTCGATGCCAATGGGTTGCAAGATGGGCGTAAGCGTTGAGCACCGTTACGCGCGGTTCTTCCCGTTGCCACACGGGTCCGGCGTGACAAAGGTTTTCCGTGAAAAAGACCGCACTACCGGCTGGGCAGTCGTAGCTCATCAAGAACGGGCTCTGCTTTCCCGGTTCCAACGACATATGATCCGGGTGCATCGGGAAATTCGCCTTGTGGCTGCCGACAATGAAATGGGTCCCGCCATCCTCCTTGCCGACATCGGTCAGTTCAAAGACAACGCGCACCATCCCTGCGTGAATTCGCCCGTACCGGACACGGTAGCCAAAGATAGGGTCTGCCTGTTGGGGTCCACCACCATGAAGATCGCCATGCGCCTCCCCTTTCCGACGCCAGACACAGTAGCTATTCTCAAGCCGAATATCGGGACCGATAATTTCGTGCAGTACGTCAATGACCCTTCGGTGATCGATTAACACACTTGACGGGCCACTCGGCACAGCGCGATGTTCTGGAGGCAATGATTCCGCATCGTGCCTGATATGGTATATCTGATCTCTAATCGCAGCAATCTCCTCCGGGGTAAGGATAGCCGGGCGTATCAGAAAACCGGTTAAATCGAAACGGAAACGTTCCTCTTCAGTCAACCCCATAGTTCTCTCCTCCATGTAAATCAGTTGATACGTTAATCAGCATCTCAATCTCGGTGATGAGGGTTTCTAGTTCACGAATAGCTCGCTGCATCCCGTTCTTATCGAAGGGTCCCTCAAGGAGTTTGGTGTATCTCTCAAGAAAATTGGGAGGTAATAGACTCAACTTTTCGTACTGCAACCTCAGACCGTTTGACCGCTGGATCATATTTTTCATTAACAGCGAACAAAAGTATGTGAAGTGCATCACGCATTCTGTGAAAAAAGAAATGGAAAAATGTAAGACCAAACCCTCTCTTGACCCCGTCTTTAAGTTCCGCAAGACAATCTTTCAGAGTATGCAGACTGTCTGAAATCAACCGCTGCTTGAGCTGCACCGGATAAGGATAGAGACAATCGATAAGATACCTCAAGCATGAGCAGGGATCGTATAGAATGATTCCTTCTCCAAAAGCCCAAGCATCGTATAGGGACGGAATTTTTGTTCAGGAATAGATATCGCACCCTCCTGTGTAACTCGCCTGACAACGGTTCTAATCCAGTCCATCGTGTTGTACGAAATTTCAAACAGATCCTCGTTCACACGGAAAGAATCGCTTTGTGGAGACCACTGGGAGTCCCACCCCACGGCGGTGTCACTCTCCTCAAAGTGGCTTATACCTTGAATGCTCTCTAAGACTTGCCGCCTCTCCGCCGCCGAAACAACCTCAGGTTCACAAACACGAAAAGATCCAGATCCGAGTATTCATCAAACGTGCCCATCGCATACGAACCGAAGCAGAAGATAGCCTGCACATCTTCCAACCTTGCGAGGCTCTCGACGACAGGGGCAGTTTTGTTGTGGACGAGATCGATTGGTTTCATTTTCCATTTATAGCGTCCCTCTTACCCTTCGGTGTAGGGACGGAAGCCGCGAATCATCAACCCACGCTGTTCATTCGTTTTCTTCGCTTCGGCAGCACGTTTCTCCGCTTCTGCGCGATTTGCGGTGGTGGTCCCACCAATAACAACGTAATCGTCCACCCGCCGGTAACGGTTAATGAACACCGGGCGCGGCTTGTCCGAGTGATTCTGCTTGGAACCGTGAATCATCTTGACGTGGAAAAAGATGGAGTCCCCCGCTTCACCAACGATCGGCAGCGCTCGCTCCCAGGGCCATTCATCATCATCTAAGCCGAGATGCGAAAAGGTATCAATATGTTTGAGTTGACCGAGCCGGTGTGAGCCGGGGACGACGTGCAGCGCACCATTTACCAAATCGTATCCACCACATAGTTCAGAATCCCACAGGACCCTCGTAGCGGTGTTCAAAATAGGCGGAGTCCTGATGCAGATGTTTCGGATGCCCGCCGACCGGCTCTTTATAAAGGCACTGTCCATTGCCGTAAACCTCGACATTCTGCCCCAGAACCGCCTCAACGATATCCAACGCACGTTCATCAAGCGCGGAGCGGAAAAACGCAGCACTGGTAAAGTAGTTGATTGCCAAGACCATGATCTGTTTATCACGGGAGTAGCCGGACGGTGCGGGCAGAAACAGGGTCCCGTTTGGCGTTCGCCAACCCTCCACAATTTTCTCCACAGAATCAAGCGAAGCGATTGACTCAGCGGCAGCCGCCTCAATGTCTCGGTGGATCTCATCAATGTACGGTTTCATTAACCCACGGACGACAAGCGCGCCGTGCTTCTTAAATGCTTCTGCAGCCGCTTGGGGGTTTAGGTTGTCTGCAAATACCTCAATATCTTCAACTGTTACAGTCGAGTCTGTTGCCATAGGTGAATCTCCATATTGAAACGAGGATACTATTATCAGGTCAAGAGCATAGCACACCCATCTCAATTTGTCAAAATTCCGATCTCTTTTTGAGAACTTCAAATAGGTAGGACGTTTTCCGATATTATACCAATTCCGCATTGAGATGTGTTACAAATTTTCCCTCGCCAAAAAAGCGTTGCTTTTTAACTGACTTTGTGGCATTTTAATCACTCCGGATGTATTTGGCTGATTCATTATCCGTTTGTCCGAAGAAAGGAACCTCTTATTGATTATCGAAGCAATCCATAGAACAATTGACAATTTGTTTAATCGAGGAAGCAAAGCACAGGACAATGCCCCAGATAACCTTTTAGATCCACGCCTAGCGTTGAAAACACATTTCGGATATGACGACTTCCGCGAAGGGCAGCGTGAGGTAGTTGAGAAACTTCTATCCGGTAAGAGTCTGCTCGGCGCGTTTCCAACCGCGTTTGGTAAATCCATCTGTTATCAGTTGCCGGGTCTGATGTTACCGGGGCTTACGGTGATTATTTCGCCGTTAATCTCGTTGATGAAAGATCAGGTGGATACCTTGCGAGAGAAGGGAATTAACTCCATAGGCTTACTGAATAGCAGCTTGACCCTTGAAGAATATCAACAGGAATTGAAACGATTAGTGGACGGTGAAGTTAAGCTGTTGTATGTGTCGCCAGAACGGTTTCGGAGCCGTCGATTCCTAAATACCTTAAAATCCCATAAGATTTCGCTGTTCGTGGTTGATGAGGCACACTGCATCTCTCAGTGGGGACACGATTTCCGACCGGACTATCTCGCGCTTCGGACTGCTATCCAAGGGGTGAAGCCCTATTCAGTCGCGCTGTTCACAGCGACCGCAACGCCGGAGGTGCGGGAGGACATCGTAAACCAACTCCAAGTCGAGAAGTGCGAAACCTTAATCCAGAGCGTGGAGCGTCCCAACCTAAAGTTCAGTGTCTGCGAGGTGCCGGGCGAACCGGAGAAGTATCAGTTACTTACAAAACAGTTGGAACAGCTCACCGGGAAAGGAATTGTGTATGCCGGCACTCGGCGGCAGACTGAGGAGAGTTGCGGAACATCTCAAGAAAGCAGGGATACCGGGTGCGATTTCTATCATGGTGCTAGCGAGGAATCGGAACGGACGCGAGTGCAAGATGCGTTTTTCGACGATACAGCAGCGGGGATCGAAATCGTGGTTGCGACTAACGCATTCGGGATGGGGATTGATAAGCCCGATATCCGATATGTTATCCATTGGACAATCGCGGGTTCGCTTGAACATTACTATCAGGAAGCGGGACGCGCGGGGCGGGATGGTAAGGATTCAGAGTGTATCCTGTTCTTCTGTTCAGGCGACCGGCGTCTGCACGAACATTTTATGGAGGAGAGTGCACCGAACAAGCCAGACCTCTTAAAGCTGCTAAAACGGATCGAGGACTCGCCATCGGTCAACAAGTTCCGGTTGGTCAAAGTGCAGGCGATGGAATCCGTAAGCGAAATTGATGAGAGCAAAATTCGGGTGGGGATTAGTTATCTCGAAAAACTCGGTTTCCTCCAAAGGATGTATAATATTCCATCGAGTATATCCGTGAATCTTATCAAGGATTCAAACGGCGAGTCGAGGGTACTGGACAACTTACAAGATCGGTCAGAAATCCAACTCATAGATTTCTGCCGAGAATATAACTTATATCCGAATGAATTGATAGAGGAGTTGACCGACCTGCAAAGCGATGGGCATCTAAGATACTCCGGGGCAGAGGATACGATGCTAATTGAGTTGTATCATGGGAGCAAACTGTTTGAGAATATCACTGAGGAGAAGATAGGGGAGAAGCAGTATATCCAAAACAAGCGATATCAACTCGACCAGATGATTCTCTATGCGAGAACGGATCAGTGCCGCGGTCAGGTGGTACGCCAGTATTTCGGGGAACGTGTTGATAGCGATTATCGCTGCAACATCTGTGACATTTGCGATCCAAGCCTCCTCAGTGTCTACAATTCGCTTATTGAAGAAGTTACCAGTGGTGGACATCAGAGCGTGGCACCCTAGAGTCAGTCAAAGGCATTGTACTGGAATGGCACGGCTTAGGTGAACGAGTAGCGAGTCAATGAATTTGTACAACAAAGCCCCTCTACCTCAAACACACACCGTACCCTGTAGGCAGGGCATCTTGCCGCGCTAGGGCATTGCCCGCTAGACAGATGGTCATCGGTCAAGTGCTAGAAAAGCATTGATGTTTGAGCTAATTTTTGATATTTTATCGCCAGACGTAGTTGGGCAATTCATCGCCCATCCTTTCAAAACACACAATGAATTGTGCGACTACTTACCTTGACCGTAACGGAGATAAACTTATGAAGCTACAAATCCTTCGTTTCACCCTTTGTTTGTTGATGTGCCTTACCCTTCCGCTGACTGCAATGGCACAAATCATAAATATTCCTGAACCTGTTCCGCCCCCGTACTGTCCGTGATGCTTTTGACCTAGATCCGTTTTATCAACAGTGGATTGACTGTGGAAGGATTGCCTGTCGTGGCATCGGCAAAGGTCAATCCTTATGCTGTAAAGGAGGCAGCATGGCTCATTGAGAAGATGATCGGACACCGAGCGGATGTGTTGCGAACTATGGCAGGAAACAAGGCTCGTTTTTCTGTAATAGCTCATACCGAGATAATTACAGAGATTCCGGAGTATCGAGGCGATCCCTGCCCTGATTTTCTTGTATTCCGGCAACGGGGTTGGGGTGGCAGCGAAGGAGCAACAATAAGTTCTTCTGAGGAGAGCATTCTTGGCTATCCAGGTGTCCACGGTAGATACAACACCGTGATTCATGAGTTTGCACATGGCATACACTTTCTTGGCTTGAAAACGCTTGATCCAACATTTGATGAGCGGCTCAAGGCGACTTATGAGACAGCAAGGGCAAAAGGGTTATGGCAAGGGACTTATGCTTCTTCAGATAGAAGGGAGTATTGGGCTGACGGAACGATTGCTTGGTTTAACCCGAATAGTCATGCTAGTTTCTATCACTTTGGTAATACACGGCAGGCATTGAAAGCGTATGATCCAGCTGGCGGCATTACTTACCGAAGTCTATGGCGATTATCAATGGCGGTATACTCCCGTCACAAATCGTCTTCATTTGCCACATCTTCAAGGGATGAATCCGCAGTCGTTTCCTACCTTTGAGAATTGGACCGAGTTGGAGACACTCTATCGACAATTGAATAAACCATACAGCGATGGCGGTGGTGCGTGGGTAAATTTGGAGCGATATGATCCGCAACGGCTTGCGAGTCTGACTAAATCAAATGTTGTTGGGGCTGCCACTTGTGTCATCTTTGTGAACCTATCTAGAGATGATGTTTTACTGTATGGCGTCCATTCTGATGGCACAGAAGGATACTGGACACAGGTTCCTCCCGATTTCATTAGAGCAACGTCTAGTAGAATAAACGAGCTGTGGGTTATCAAAGACTCTCATGGCAAAAACCTTGCTGTATTTCAAGCTGAGGAAAAACGGGACGGGCTTATTCCAACCGATATTGCTGCGCCGTACGTCGCAAGTTGTGTCAATCCCATCTGCGCCCTTCGTGCTGCAATTAAGACAGTGCTCGCAAATCGTCCGGTGCCATTATCACCGCATCGGATATGGGGTATTTGACCCATCTTGATGCAGAAACGCCGGTATTACTGATTTAACTGGGCTTGAAAATGCAATCTATTACTGAGAGAATTGCATCTTGAACTCGGTCAAGACCCCTCTCACCCTGGCGGCTTTAACTAACTGACAGGACTGTATCTTCGGGGCAACTCACATCAGATCTCTCACCTTTGGTGGGATTAACCAACTTGGAATCACTGTTTCTTGACGTACGGAATATCGGATCTCTCACCTTTGGCAGGATTAACCAAATTGACACGGACTGCTCTTAAACAACAACTCGTCATCGGATCTTCTCTTGTGTGTGGATTAACCAATCTGAAGTGGATTGCGTCTTGCTGAACAAAGTTCGGACCTCGCTCACCCTAGTGTCTCAACACGGGGATGGGGAGTGGAGACACGGTTGATGTGTCGGGCGGGGAAACCCCTGAGTTATCTCTCCCGCCGCGCGTCATGTCGTCCACATTCCCGCGCTCCAGAGCCGGGGGGTTGATGTCCAGTTTGACGCCGGCGCACACGCAGCGCCGGATGTCAACATGCCGGAGCGTGAATTATCTTGGCATCTGATCTTGATTGCGTCGATCTCGGGAATGAAGGCAGAAATCTCGCATCGGATGTTAGGCGAGAATTGGATTTTGTCAGCATCTGGATCTGGTATGGCTGTCGGCTGTTTGTGAGGTGCGGCAGCAAGCGCACCGTCAGCACACGCACAAGTACCTGAAACACTCAACAGTCGGTAGAAGTTCAGGGTGGCTGACCGCGCAAGGGCACTGTGTGTTAGGAATCCCATCATGAAACGCGGATTTGTGGTGCTTGAACAGCTGCTAGTAGTCCCTAACACCAAGGGAGACGGACTGTTAGCAAACTACCAAATCCCTTTAACCCAGAGACATGGATACCGTATCGGCTGGCGGAGGATGCTTTTGTCGTCTTGACCATCTATGACAGTAGTGGTCAGGTTGTCCGTACACTCGACGTTGGGCATCGGATCGCATCGGCTTACGAGAATCGGTCGAAGGCGTCTATTGGGATGGCAAAACGGGTTGGTGAGGGGGTGGCAAGTGGTGTTTACTTTACCACACTGTCCACCGGTGAGTATTTTGCCACGAGACGCATGGTCATTTTGAAATAGAGAGGGTGAATCCCCTCCTATCATTGTCCGTTCGGGCGCGCAATGAATTATGCTGCTACTTACCTTAACCGTAAGGGAGAGAATTTATGAAAAAACAAATTCTTCGTTTCATCTTGTATGTGATAATGGTCTATCTCACCGGCGCACTCAAAACAGCGGTTGCCGATTTGAATGTCGGTGAACCACACACGGTACGGTTGATCTACTTTCTCCCAAGCGATCGCTCTCCCCAGCGAGACATAGACACAAAGTTGGATACGCTGATCGGAGATGTCCAACAGTTTTACGCCGATGAGATGCAACGCCACGGCTTGGGAGGGAAAACCTTCACCTTTGAAACAGATGCGACCGGAAAGGTTGTAGCGCATCATGTAGATGGTCAATTCACTGATTCATATTATCGTCAGGATACTTTTCACAAAGTCTGGGAAGAAATCCGTGAACAGTTTTACACACCGCAGAATATCTACTTTATTGCGATAGATATCAGTAACGAACGCGTGGTGCGTGGTTATTAAACTGAATGTGCGTGTGTAGGGGAGGGCTCCCATGGAGCACGTGGATGGCCATGAGTCCTCATCCCTCCCTGCCTCGTGAACTGTTTTAAAATACGCTCAACCGGCTGCGCTCTCACTCCGACACGCTTTTGGATTACAACACGATTTTCGTGACGATGCCTACATCATGTCTTTGGGAAGAGACCCAAACCAACTGTCTGAATGCGCTGTTGAATGGTTGGATGCCCATCGCTATTTCAACACCGGTCAAAGTCAAACCCACTTTGATAATTCCAAGATTCAGATGCTTTCCCCATTGGCATCTCCACCGTAATGCTATCGTCTCCGCGTTGGTAGGTAACGCGATTCGGCCGGCGTCCACCAAGCACAGCTATTACATCACAGCTGCTAGTAGAAACAGAGCTAGGGCAACACAAATTGTCTTAGCTGCAACGCATTAACGGCAAACCGCCACGATATAGATGAGTTTATCACAAGCCATTACCGTGAACAGCGTCAAGTACCCTTAGCGTTATTGATGCGTATGGAAATGTCACATCGCAGATGTATCCCATTGATAGTACTACC
>CASHTH010004378.1:0-16989 GCA_030341885.1 Geodia barretti
TATCCTCGGAGAGAAGAAAATATGATCGTTTGACTCACTATAGAGTACTTAGTGTAAATGTGTCCATTGTAACTTTATAATTCTGTGGCAATTAACTAGTCTAGAGTCAGTTTACATATAAAGTTGGAAAACTCTTTTGCAGGTTTTTCGAATACAAAGTCACTCCCATCTGTTGCAACTGTAACTACTGGCTCATTGTGCACTACTTCATCTGTTGGTGTAGTTACATCTCCTCCACCAGCATCTATTAATGGTAATGGGTTATCATTGTGCATGATAGTATTGTACCAGCAGTCTAGTGGTAACATGTATTTGTGGCAAGCAAACACGAGATATACTGGAGCATGGAGCAATGATTGCAAAGTTTTAGTTATGTGCATGTGTGTATTTGGATCACATTAAAAAAAATTACGGTAAGGGTGGGAACTACATGAGTAGCCTGTGGAACCACGCACAGTCCAAAGGGTACGTTGGCTCACTTCACTCACCAATCAGTTTTAAAAACCTTATCATGCAGAATCAGTGTAAAATTATTAAGTATTTCTCCATTTTCCCCAGATGCAGCACGGACTACACCATTTGTAACTACATGTGGTAATACGCTTCCTCCTACCTCAACACCTATTGATAAACAAATTGGAGAGTCTATGAACACTTTTATCACAAATTCTGCTTTTGTATCAACTTCATCTGTCAGTGTGACACCTGGCTACTCATTTTCAATTTCATCAGCCAAAGTGCAGATCCAGCTACTGATGGTAATGTCTTAATTATGTGTGCCGAGGGTTAGAAAATGTCCACAGATTTTTACACAAAACAGAGGTTATGAAAAGCATACTTTGTAACAAATTTCCTAGAGCCTCTTTTGGTTGCAACTTCATCTGTTAGTGTGACACCTACTGGCTCGTCTGATCCAACTGTATCAAACCCTGATGGTTTAAGTCCGAACGGTAAGATTCCTCAGTTTTTGGTTTGAGTTTTTAAAACCAATTCTCAAATTGCAGATTCCAGATTTGACTATACTTGGATACTGATCCTTCTCTCGGCAATTATAACAGCATTAATTCTGTTTTGCATCATAATCTTCTGTGTTTGCGTCTGTCGGTAAGTCACACCCTTACTGAACACATATAAGTAATGTAAGGTTGTAAGAGAGGTGAATGGCTTTCTTCACCGAGTTACTTCAGATTAACTAGGGTCACACCCTACTATACACTTGCTAATGTAAGCACACAAGCGAGGCACAGAATAGCTTTCTTCACCGGGATACGTGAAACTAATGTCACACCCCAACTATATACAGTGTTTTATATTATGTATCTGGAAATTCTCTTTCACCAGGAGGCGATTTTGTACTAAGTCAAAGAAGATGTCCCTCAAGAGGCTGAGTCTGTCTTTTGGTTTTGAAAGCTTCCACGGGTTCACTCCCTCTTCTCTCCCCATTAACCCCATTTACGTCTCCCACAACGGCGAGGCTATTGAGCACGCTCTCTCCACAGAGACAACAATGATCGGTATGTCGATTAAATTTTTAGTGACGTAAAATCGAACTGACTCGGATTGTGTTTTTGGTTTTCCATCACAGAGCCACCGATGGCACCTATTGAAGAGAAGACTGGGGATCAGGACATTTATTTGCTCGACATTGAGGTAAGGGAAAAAGTATACAAGCAGAGGATACTTAGCTTTTATTTCTCTCTCAGGGAAGTGACGACTCCCCTGCACTGAAGAAAAATGCCTTCTTTGATCCAATCTTGGCAGAAATGTTTGGAGATTACGTCACCCGATGTCACTCCAGTGACAATAGGGACTTCAAACATCAGTTTACAGTGAGATTGGATTGAGCAGTTGCATGCACAAGGCAGCACTAAACTACACCTGGACTCTGTTTCAGGTGATGCAAGACTGTGGTGCAGGCTTTTCCACAATTGCTGGATCTAACACAAGTCTGCAAAAGCTCAACAGATTTGCCAATATCATGCCGTGTAAGGCATTACTGTTGCCATCTGTGCTATATTCATTGTGGAACATGTCAATCCAGATGTGCAGTACAGTTGTCTTGAATCTACTGCACGAGTGTAACACCTATGTAAACTCTTGCTCACTCCTATGTATAGGGATACAATTTTGAGCACAAGTTCATAGCAACACAAGGTTAAGACAAAATAGTAGCCAGGTTGTCTTTGATGCAAGGTGTTTACTACAGGACCACTGCCTAACACAACTGTTGACTTCTGGAGGATGGTGTGGCAGGAGAGGTCTCGGAACATTGTGATGGTCACCAATCTGGTGGAGGGAAATAGGATCAAGTGTCACAAGTACTGGCCAGAGACTGGGACCCTGTCCTTTGGCCCCTTCAATGTCACCATCATAGGACAACAGATACTGGCTGACTACACCACTCGGGAATTTAGTGTTCAGGTAATGCACACGTTGGTGTGTAGAAGCATCGTTATAATTATTGAGTCTCTCCTACAGCTGACGGAGAGTTCAGAACCAGCTCTGAGTGTGACTCAGTTCCACTTCACAGCCTGGCCTGACCATGGAGTGCCTGACTATGCGACTTCACTTCTGGCCTTCCACAAGAAAGTGAAGAAACATCATAAGCCATTCATGGGACCAATTATTGTCCATTGCAGGTACAAGAACTTGCATGGTAAAAGCTTAAACGATTCCGTTGCCTATTCAAACAGTGCTGGTGTGGGGGAGGACAGGGACTCTGATAACTATTGACTGTGTTCTTGAGCAGCTGCAAGAGGAGAAGGTGGTGGATATAGCTGGTGTCATCATCCACCTCCGCACACAGAGAATGAAAATGGTCCAGAGCTTGGTGAGTGGCGCAACTAGTAAGGATGGGATATGCCATACACTGCTTATGTAACTTTGTATCACTATCTGGTGTGGAGGTTACCCTTTTCTATGTCACTACAACCCACTATAGAATTTGTGATTCATTCCATTGCATCGTTGTAGTAGTATGCTTTGCACAGCTATTCCAAATAAATGACCATATTTAGTGTTGCTGTTTAACACAGGAACAATATATCTTCATCCATGATGCTATCCTTGAGGTCCTGATGTGCGGTGATACCCAAATTGATGCTGCCTGTAACCTCCGCAGAGTTACTCAGAGAATGAGTGACTGTGACCCACAAACCAATCTCAATGAGTTTGAAAAGCAGTTTAAGGTGAAAGGAATGCGCAGTAGCTATCATAAACTGAGCTGAGCTGTTTTTTTTAAATGCGTAGGTACTTGAGAAGGTTTCTGTAAAGCCAGAAGAGATTACAAGGAATGAGGCTCTTCGTAATCCCACCAAGAATCGGAGTGACTACTACCTCCCTGGTGAGTTTTACCAGCTTCATGTGTGTGAGTTTCCTTTGTGGGTGAAGAGTTGTGGTGTGTTGATCATCATTTCTCTCTCCTTCTCTGTCATACTGTAGGTGATGCCTGGCGTGTGACACTAAGAGGAGATCTCCAGACTTATATCCATGCCGTTTTTGTTAATGTATGCACTCCTTTTGGTGACACTTTTATTTCATCAACTGCATTTTTCTTTTGCAGGGGTACAAGCAACAGAGAGCATTCATCATGGCTCAAAGTCCCATGGAGTCCACAGCCAGAGATTTCTGGAAGATGGTCCACGACAGGAAGTGTGGAGTCATTGTTATGCTCTGTGACTTGGTGGAAAATGGGCAGGTAGCGAGCCCTACTCTGGCACAGTGACTCTCATAGCTACAAGTGCTATTGAAAACTGCAGGAGACGTGTTACCAGTATTGGCCTCAGACTGGACTGATTCAGTTTGTAGGCTACAAGGTTGATCTGATGGAGGAAAATGTCATGGAGGGATTCATCATGCGCAAATTAAGCGTCTATAGTGAGAAGGTATTGAGGAAAGTTTTCATAATAATATTACGGTAGAAATATAATTTGGGGTTATTTTTATACAGGCAAGCCGTACCCACCAGGTAGTTCAGTTGCACATGACTAACTGGAGTCCTGATGGCAGCTGCTCTCACCTGGCCACCATCACCAGTGTGATAAATGAGATGTCTGCAATTCAGAGGAGAACTGGCAACCATCCTGTTGTAGTACACTGCAGGTCAGGGACAGCTGTCAACAATATCTGTAGTGGGCCATTGAATTTGTGGGATGTGGCTATCAGTCCATGGAATGGAGAGTCATTGTCCTGAACAGTGGTCACCTATGGCACGCTGTTTGTGTCAAAACGATTTTTTGCTGTATATAAATCTCAGTAATCGTGGCGACGAATCGTTTTCTGGGCAACGATTCTCCTTTCGTAGCGACGATTCTTCTTTCGTGGCAACGGATTTCTACGGCTAAGATTGTTTAACAAGCGACGAAAGCTTCTCAAGGGAACTAATCTTGGATTTAGGGAGACGACCAATTATGCGGCACATAATTTTCTAACTGCGACGATTATTCGTGATCCAGGTGGGAGAGTTCAAAGTTAACTTACTCGAAACCAGTATATAGCAGCAGGACTTTGGAAGGGACAGATCAATGTACTGTATTGGCTACAGGCGCCCTCTAGGAAAGTTGACCTTTCAACTCTCCCTCCCGATCACAAAAAAACGTCTCAGTGATCGCCTTAGATGGTCACCGCCTCAAACCAAGATTTTTCGCCTTTATGGCAGAATTCTGTCGCTTGATAAACGATCGTCGCCGTAGAAATTTGTCGACGCGAAAACGATTCGTCGCCCTGAAAAAGATTTGTCACCCCGATTACAGAAGTTTACGGAAAAAATCGTTTTGACACAAACGGGTCACCAGCCTTTTGGAACCTCTGCATTCTCTAGTCCTCCCCCTAGCCATGCTGCCCAGCAACTATCAAACCTACACTGAGTGTGTCCTTGTATTGTTGAGGTATATACTGTCAGCAGCCTATCTTGGGCATGGGAAGGTGGCTACAAGATTGCTAAAGCAATTGAACTAGGTAGTGGTTTTGCTCAACAATGTCTCATTTGCATTTTGCAGTGACACAGTGGGTAGGTCGGGGATGTTCTGTGCCATAGTCACCACCATTGAGAGGTGTAAGACAGAGGGAGTGGTGGATGTGTTCCAGGTGGTCAAGGCTCTCAGGATACAGAAACCTGGAGCTGTCCTCACTGTGGTTGGTTATCTATCCACATAGTATTAGATTGTACTTTGTTTATCTTGCTTTTTACAGACCCAGTATCACTTGTTGTTTGAAGCGATTTTGGCCTATTTGGATTCATTTGACGCTTACTGCAATTTTCTAGACCTCTAATCTCTTTCTCAGATATTACACACCAATTGTTGTGCTTGTAATGAACACTATTATCACCTTTTGTACAGTGACTCCAGTGTACACTATGTTCACTAGGGTGTTTCTGTGTGAAATTTGTGAATTGTGATTAGCTGCAGGCGCCTGAAGTGGAACACTTGTATAGCGAGCTTGCAAGGAAATTTAGCGAGCTACGTTTGGGTTAGCGTTTTCAGTATCGTGTTCGTGCGTATTTCGCACGAATAGCGAATGTAACGACGGCCGGACGGAGGGAAGTCCGCTTGGTGCCACACAGTGTATGGCCGGCCATACACTGTGTCAAGCCCACTCAAACCACTCTTCTCTTCCTCAATCTGGTCTGTGATTCGGGGGACTTTTGTAGAGCTTTCGAAGCTTCTGAAGGACTCCAGAGCAGCTGGCCCTGAGGCAGACGAGGTATGCCAGTGCAGCACTAAGGTCCAGTGATGGCACTCTCTCTCAAACAGGGTGAAGAGGCGGTAGAAGACCCCAAGTGTGATGTGCAGTGCTGGTGGGCAGACCTGCCGGCTACCATGTAAAAATGTTGTGCATATTATTTTTTTGTGGTCGAGGAAAGAGGACGCATTCAGCGGCCGCCCACCTCTCCTTGTTGTTTCGAAGTGGTTGCATACCTAATTTGTGTTTTGTTTTTTTAAAGCAGATTACAGATTGTTGCTTTCACTTACACTGCAGCTCTCTGTTTCATGTACGATCCACCGAAAGGGCCTGACTGATGGTGTGCGGTGCTTACTGATGGTATCATAGCATGAGCGACACATAAATGTTGGGTGTATATGTGCTATGGTCATCTTCCTCCACAGAGATGCCAAACACTGACTGGAGACCTTCCTTCTGTGAGAGGCAGGTGTACTGTCGAGTGGCCCTTCCAGATCTGGCTCTCTTGGCTCTTCCTCCACACACACGACAGTGGAGATCGAGCGTTTCTTGTGCCAGTCTGCCATAGCTGTGCAAGCCTGTGTATTATGTACATATTTTGTACTGGCTTTTCCCTGCTATTTGGAGTGGCGCCACTAAAAGCTTTTGTTTTCACAACTGTTTTACTCTTATGCAAGCCGTTTCTAGTGTAGTATATACTGCGCAGGAAAACTTACAGGGCTTCAGTGTGACTGTCCAAACTATGCGGTTCTTTGAACTCCTTTTGCGGTATGGTAAGATAACAGCTGCTCAGTTGCGGAGGACGCGTGGTGGCTCTGCGCACATCACTGTATTGTTAGTATAGTAAGGAATGTGCCAGTAACTACTTCCGTTAGTGGATCTCCTGGAAGGAAGTGGTGGAAACGATCGCTGGGAAACCGGCTTCAACCGGACGGAGACTCATGAATAATTATTAGATACCGTATATATCGCGCACACGAAAAATTAACGTCTCAAGCCCAATCCATGGGGCGGGCGGGCCGGGCCGGCACAGAACGCCCACGTGCACAGTCGGCTGACGGCTTGCGGCGCGGCAATTTCTTTGCACATGCCGAATTAGCCATTTTTCTAGATATTGACTTCACCAAGTAGCTAGTTGAGATCCATGAGAGGTGGTAATTGCTTCAACCCTCATGAGAAACTGAACTAAATGGTATAGGAGCAGCCGAGGGTGGGTGGTAATGCACTAGTTTGGGAAGGGTCGAAGGCATCAAAACCTTCTCGGGTATATATTGAATTCCAACCAAGACACATGTTAAGTGCATGAACCCTTCATGCGTGAGGTACACACAAGCGTCGTGGCGATTATTAACGCTCGGCGCGCTACGAGGCGGCCCATTAGCGATACCAGCGGCTTCAGAACTACGCGGGCCTGAAAACTAAAGGGCGATTTTCCTGAAACGACTGCGTTCGAGAGCAGCAAACTGGCACGGTCACGGACCGCGTTGCGTGGCCCAACCGCGGTGCGCATGCGTATGTTAGACGCGATCAACGCGGTATGCTGGCTCACCTCGACCTGATCCGCTTGCTCTGTGTATATACCTTGATTGGAGGCACAGCGAAGGGCATGTATCGACTCTCTCATGCTATCTACTACCGTAGCTCGCCCGTGTCAGACTCTCCGGTAGTAGCCCAGCCCATCATTAGCGGTACCGCGCACGCGCAGTTACCCGAGGGTTTGCACTTTAGTGTACGCACTTATATACGTACGTTACGTCGTAATAAGGGGGCCGTATGTTCCAAAACTAATTCTCGAACAAAGCATGTCCACTATAATAATATATAAATTTGCTGCAAAAATCGACGACATTTCGAAGACATGCCGTGACATTTATGATTCCACTGAATCTAATTGACACGGGAGGGGTGGCAAAGGACGCTTGAGTGCCGCCGTATGCCGGAGTCCGTTTCAGGAGTTTGGCGCATGCGCACGCCACACACGCAGCTTCATTCTCTGGTCGATTTATAAAGTAATGTCTTCGTCGATTTATAAATATCGTCGTACCCTTAATATTGCAGCAAATTTATATATAGTGGACATATTACCTATGCATTTTTAACAAACGGCGCCTCGTAAGTCGTGCATTACGCGTAAGGATCGGGTGGCGCGGCGTATGGATGAAGGAGTTCAAGTGTTGTAAGATGACTTTCAACTTCACAGCCTTTCTCACCATCTGGTTACTCGTAGGAGTTAAAAGCTATGAAAGTAATTGCATTAACAATTCCTACCACTGGCAGGGGGGGCACAGGGTGGAAACATGGCAAGGGCACAGCTCTTGCTGTGATAGTCAGGGGTGTGTTTATCACTGTACGCATGACTGCTGGAAACCTCTGCCCTTGCCATGCTGACCAGGGTATTGGTGCTCAGCCTGCCTAGCCGCACCAACACTCGTTAATGTGATTTGCCCTATCTCGACATGTGGCCCCAGAGCTAGTAACAAACCCCCGGCAATGTTTGTGGTCCCTGCAGAAGCCTTTTTGTTAGTGTGCTGAGAACTAGGATGAAAGGTGGAGATAAAACGATTGGAAGTGCATGTCCCCTACTAATACTTTTTGAAGCTGTTAAGTGCTTTCTCTACAAACAAGAAGGCTACTCTTGTGATACATGTAGCATCGAGGCGTTCATTGTGCACCAGTCCAGTAGATAGCAATGTCGATGCCTATTTTACCTCCACACTGTATGTTTTTGCTGGTGTGTGTTCTCTTTCTTCTACTTCTGATTCGACACTCATAACTAAAAAAACAGCAGTAATGGAATTTGGAAGAATGTAGCTAGATATCTGTCACTCAAAGAGACTAACGAAGTAATAAAAACTAATAGAGGGCTCAAGCTATAGGCAGCTTGTAAACCGTTTGTTGGTATATGCAATTTTTCCTGTGCAGACATTGATGAGTGTGAACTTGGATTGGACAACTGTGACGAAAATACTAACTGTACTAATACAGTAGGCAGTTACATATGCACATGCTACTGCGGCGATGGAAGAAATTGCACTGGTGAGCTTTGTGTTGTGAATTACTCAAATTCTCATGAGATTATATGCTTAAAGAACGATACCAACATAATGAAAAGCACTAAAGTGCAAACCCTTGCTGAACTGCGCATGCGCGATACTGCTAATTGATGGGCTGGGCTCTTTGTATGCATTTTCTTGTGGTTTTCCGCCAGTAGCTCGCGGAGAGTCTGACATAGGCTAGTTACAGTAGTAGATAGCATGATGGAGTCGATACATACCATTCGTTGTGACTTCCTGAGCCCCCAAGGTGCACAGAGAGAGCAGATTTGCATTATTGCACCCTGCACTAAGGCTCTCAACACTCCATAAGTTACCACTAGTTGTGGAAATACCAATGTGGCGTCATGGGTTTATGGACGAAGAATGATGCCCCATGAGATTGCAGGTATAACAACATTGCCGCACCCGTGGTTAATGAAGTGCAAATACACCTGTGCATGTAAAACAACACCTCCATACCAGAGGAAATGTAGTGTAAATCCTTGGATGACACAATTTTTTGAGAAACACTACTATATTTATTCCCCAACCCTAGACCTCTTGCAGTAGAACCAAAACACAATAGAATGCACCCATACAAACTCAACCAGAAAAAAACTGTTAATAGTCAAACAGCTTCTGCCATAATTAAACCCCAATTTATGGCGTGATCATTATGCGCAACCCGCCAGCGCATGCGTTTATTTTTCTCGCTTCCTATATACTGCAGTTGGTGCAGTCTGGATACAAGAGGGTTACATGGTGTATGGTGCATCGTATAAGCTGAAGGAGGAACGTATAGGCTCGATTTGACGACGGCGCGCATGCGAAGCGAGGGGGTCTGTCTGTGTGTGTGTGTGTCTGTTACTCTACATCTCACTTCTCGGGTCTTTGTTCGTCTCACAAAAGATATGACCTTAATTAACGGGCAATGTAGGTGAACAAGTTTCTCTGAAACTGCTCCGTTGCAAAGCTAGAGCGCGAAAAAGCCACTATATATACAAATTCAAAACCAACGGGATGGTCTACCAAGGTCTGACCGATCCGCGTGCTCTGCGTACCTCGGAGGCACCAGAAGATGCAACGCAGGGCCTCTCGAATGGATATAAATGAAAGGGGCGTGGTTATACGTGCGCTATTCGTTGCTTGCCGCCCCGGATGGATCATGATTGGAGCCGGACCTCGTCTAGGGCTAGGACTAGGGCATCGATTGGTTTAGTCTGTTGCTGCCCCCTAGCCCTAGCCTTAGGCGAGGTCCGGCTCCGATCATGATCCATCCGGGCAGCAAGGCATCTTCCGGCTCCGATCACGGGCGTTACGCTCACGTATGACCACGCCCCTTTCATTTAGTACGCGGTGCCGTTCTTTATACTTGATCCTCCTATCTAGTAACTCTGTCAAGAGAGTAACAGCTAAAACTAAACCCAGCCCAGCAATTAGTGGTACGGCGCATGCGTTTACGTACGCGTCACAATGGGCGCCGAGGGTTCAGTTTACCCTCGGCGCGCATGCGCAGCGAGGGTTACAGCGTCTGTCCCTCTGTTACAACGATTTCTGCCGCCACGCGCAACAAACAGGTAAAATAGCGATACCAGCGGGTTCAGCGCTACACTTGCTTTATTTCGTAAAAGTGCCGCGTTCAGAAGTTATGGCGTGAAAACCAAGTGAACAAGCTAATTAGCACTGGCTTATCTCGACCTGATTCGCTTGCTCTGTGTACCTTGGGGGCTCAGGAAGTCACAACGAATGGCATGTATCGACTCCCGCATGATATCTACTAGCCCGTATCAGACTCTCCGCGAGCTACTAGCGGGAGACCACGAGTAAACGCGCGCGCATACAAACAGCCCAGCCCATCAATTTAGATGCGCAGTTCGACGTGGGTTTGCACTTAGTACACACTCACACATGAAGATGAACAAAACTCCCTATCGTAGCCATGATGCTGGGTACCATGCCCATCCCTATAATATAGAGTACACACTTACACACGAAAACGTGTTTACTAAATCCAGACATCGATGTTAGGTGACCGTACCACCATTTCCCCGCGCAACCCGTGCACGCACAAGAAAGTGCATGTAAATTCTGCCATAACGTAACGGGCTCTAACACATATCGACTTCACGGCCTCAATTTCTAACTATTGTGTTACGTAATTTTTGGGCCTTTTCTTTATTTTTTGGTGCTTCAGACATCCCATTTCATTTGGCTTTTTTTACATTTCTTAGTTTCAGACACAAGTATGGGAATTCGTCTTGTTGATGGTAATGAAACTTCTGGCCTGGTTGAGGTACTTCGCAATTGTGAATGGAGATCAATTTGTGATGATTATTGGACCGATGAAGATGCAATGGTAGCCTGTGGAAAATTGGGATTCTTGCCTTACGGTATGCATATTGTTGCACCTGTATAATATCACTTGCTCTCAGATTCAACATGTGATACAAATGTATTTCCCCCCGAAATCTGCTTGCTTTGTATACGTGTCCGCAAAGCGAGCCCATCAAAGGCATTCTTGACAGTATTGTATGACATATGATTGTCGTCCAGTGTGCTCACGAACTTTGCGGCAGTGTGATCTTAACCAGTTTCTGGTTTCGTTTTTTTGTGAATACCGCCAGCCTTAAATATCTTTGAGTGCTAAAGCTTGTATATTTAGCCGTGTGCAGCAGTCTGGCTGAGTACAAGTAAGCAGTAAAGGAACAGGAATGTAAGGAAATGGAATCTTGAGACTCCTTGGTAGCTGGCTTCACTTATTTTTGCTCGTAGCGCTTGAACCGTGTAGTAGAGTCCTACTCTCTGTAGTAAACACTGAGCAAAGTCAACATAACGTTAACACGACTCACACGTAATTTTCAAGTGATAGGCAGTTGTGTGTGGTGGCAGAAAACGGGGCAACAGACCTTTGACAGAATGATTTTATTATTACCATCACTGCACATAACTGCGAGGGTTAAAATGGAAAGTTAAATGGATATTATTCTTGATTTCTACTTTATTCAGCTGCTGGATCATATCGTAGGGGAATATTCAGAGATGGTGAAGAAGTGCAATACTGGCTAGATGATGTACAGTGTACGGGTAACGAGGTGTCGTTGTTTGATTGTCCACATAAAGACACCCATAACTGTGGTAGGAGAGAAAGGGCTGGAGTCCACTGTCTGGGTATGTTGAATAAAGCAGCTGTTTTATTCTCTTGGTGTCCTAATTGCACACTAAACTGAAAACTGTGTTTCTGAACCAACTCTGCACTTAAACAAGACCAGCGTCTAATAACATGTCCGCATCTATAGCTAATGCATGCCAAACACTGAAGGCACTGAGTTTTTGCCTCACAGTATCAATGGTGATGGTGATTGTGTGATTTACATGACAATTGTACTTGCAAACCATTACAGATACGGATGATGTTGCAATACAGCTGGTTGAAAACACAACTCTTTATTCTGGAATTATTGAACTAAGAATAAGAGGTGAATGGAGATCAGTATGTCATGATAAATGGACTGACAAAGACGCTCAAGTGGCATGCAGATCAATGGGACTTCCATTTACTTGTAAGCTCTGCAATTTTGTCTTGCATTTTTGTGAGGGAACGAGTAGCCCAACATTTAGTAGTGATTCAGAAGTCAAGTGTAACTAGGTGTATGGTCTCCTTTTGCATGCACAAGTGTCTATAAATCCGAAGTTCGTGCACGAGCATTATATGACCTAGACTTTTAAGTAAAACTCATGCCAATTTGTCACATGCTCAACAAGCTTTTTACCAAGTGATAATTATTTTACTGTGAACAACAGCTACATACAATCTCTGCACATTTTGTTTTGTATTTACATGGCAACTACGAGGGCTATTACATTCAGCCCCAGTGCATTATAATTATTGCAGGTGCTAAAAACGAAATCAATGGAAAGTTTGAGCCAGGTGAAGAAGTTACATACTGGCTATCTCAGGTGAATTGTCAGGGGTGACGAAGAGTCCTTGCTTGCCTGCCTACATAGTGGAATGAAGGCACAGAGTTTTCACCTCACAGTATCAATGGTGATGGTGATTGTGTGATTTACATGACAATTGTACTTGCAAACGTTACAGAT
The DNA here is from genome assembly GCA_030341885.1 of Geodia barretti. Lineage (NCBI taxonomy): Eukaryota > Metazoa > Porifera > Demospongiae > Tetractinellida > Geodiidae > Geodia > Geodia barretti. The sequence continues at coordinate 12,816 of CASHTH010004378.1, forward strand.
AATGATGATGTTGGAATATGCTGGTTGAAAACCACAACTCTTTATTCTGGAATTATTGACTAAGAATAGAAATGAATCGAGATCAGTATGTCATGATCAATGGACTAACGAAGATGCTCAAGTGGCATGCAGATCAATGGGACTTCCGTTTACTGGTAAGCTCTGCAATTTTGTCTTGAATTTTTGTGAGGGAGCGAGTAGCCCAACTTTTAGTAGAGACCGTGTGATTCAGAAGTCAAGTGTAATTAGGTGTAGGGTATCCTTTTGCATGCACAAGTGTCTTTATATAATTCTGGAGTTCATGCACGAGCATTACATGACCTAGAGTTTTAGTATTGAGAGAGAAGAGTAAGTAAAACCCATGCCAATTGGTCACATGCTCAACAAACCTTTTTAGCAAGTGATAATTCGAACAACAGCTACAACAAATGCATACAATCTCTGCACATTTTGTTTTGTATTTACATGGCAACTACACAATTGTGCCAATGAGAGAGGGCTACTACACTCAGCCCCAGTGCATTCTAATTTTTTTGCAGATGCTAAAAAAGGAATCAATGGAAAGTTTGAGCCAGGAGAAGAAGTTACATACTGGCTATCTCAGGTGAATTGTCAGGGTGACGAAGAGTCCTTGCTTGCCTGATGCATTGTGGAGTAGGAAACCATAACTGTGGTAAAGACCAAAGAGCCAAAGTTATTTGCAAAGGTAAGGATATTATTATGCAAGTGGAAATTGCAGTACAGTTTTTGGACTCACGAGTCACAGCCCAACTTGCAACAAGGTCTCACTGGTGGAACACTGTCAATGAAAAGTCCCAAGCCTGCAAGTCGCGCAGCCATTACATGCCTGCTGAACTTGCAGTAAAATGGCAGTGTCCACCATAGAATAATTACACAATCTGAATACTTTATGACCATGCACACCTCTGTCGACTTTATAATACAGCGTTCACATTGTTCCGAGTTAACTGAAGAATGTAATATATATGAGCCGAGAACACGTGGACCTTTAGACATTTTTGGACCTACAGGTCTTCGCCAGTGTTAGAGATTCTTTGTATGCAGATCATGTGAGATTTGATCCATGGCATCCCTATAATAAGATATCTGCACATGCTTTTTTGTATAAACACACCTACCGCTTTCTCTGTTCTCCTCAGATATCGAAGATCGCAAACGCAGAGAAGGTATATACAACTATAATCGTGTTGTTAGGGGAAGGCCATCCCATAACCTTCCAAGCATCCCTACACTGTCACTCTAATAAGATATCTGCACATGCTTTTTTGTATAAACACAACTATCGCTTTCTCTGTTCTCCTCAGATATTGAAGATCGCCAATCCAGAGAAGGTATAATCGTGTTGTTAGGGGAAGGCTATCCCACATAACCTTCCAAGCAAACCTACAGCCATAGCTGGGTTCTGCAGTATCAGTTACTAGCTAATTGCACATTTGGTAGTGGCACCAAGGGCTCCTTTAATTATAACTCCACATTTGCATGTACAGAGCCATAATTGCACAGACGTGACCAGCTACACCAGTGCTCCCCTTCATCCCATACCCACTGTTTCATTTTTTGACATGTCTACTGTTGCTCCACCCATGTCCGTATCACATAACTATGAGAGTATAAATTGTTTTCTCACACATCAAAGTAAGAAAATTGAGACAGCTGCCTTTCAATAGCACCAGACCCACCTTGTGAAGAGCGGGAGACAAGGGTGCTCAGAAATGAGTCCTATCTTGGAAAGAGGGCGAGGGTTTGGTGCAGATTTGTTGGATGGGTCAGTGGAGGTTTGTCTGTGACGATGGATGGGATATTAATGCTGCAAGAGTTTTCTGCAGGGAACATTACTTGCTTACTGAAGGTAAAGTAATGTGTTGTTAGCTAATAATATTAACTTCACCCAAAAAATGGTCAAGAGATTCAAGGGATATCTGATTGCAGAAATGAACTAAATGAGACACTTATGTATAATTTTGAGTGAGATAGCATGCAAAAAAATACCTGCCATGCTGTTTAACTAACCTTACTCGATGTTTAATCTCTGCTTTTTCCACAGACACTGCTATAACTTCTTTTCATTATCATTTTGATATTGATATCAATCAAGTACATTACTGGCTGGATGATATTCAATGTACTGGAGAAGAAAACGACTTGATGGACTGTGAGCATGAACGTCTGGGTGTTCACAACTGTGCACAGGATGAGATAGCGGCTGTCATATGTCAGTTTATATAGTATCATTGAGTGCTGAACTCTGTGTGCATTCATCATATCCATGCAGGCAATGGCACCAAGCAAAGTTTTGTACTTGAACCTTACCCTGGCGGGACAGCACATGGTCCATTCTCTAACGAAGGTCTCAAACAAATAGGTAAGTCTTTAGAGTACTGTCAAGGTAGTCCTTAGGGACTTATTCTCTATGCCAATTTTACTGAAAATACATACTACGCAGCACGGGCATTTAGGGCTTGCTATGCTTGGAGTAAACACTGCATGAGTGGTTAGGCTGGGTTCCCTATGGCTCATGTTTTTAATTTAAGAAAAACGTGTGTCTGTGTTCACATCCATCTGGGCATGTACAGTACATGTATGTGCTCTCTAGGCCCACACCGCTTCACACCCACCTTGCAGATTTTGTTTTCTGTCCCAGATTATGCAATAGGAGCTGTTGCTACAACTGAAGTAGGAGCTATCCGTGGCCTGATTGAATTTGATCTTGAAGGCAATGGAACGATCACTGTGGAGGTCGATATACTGGGACTGAAAGGTTTTCAGAGTGTACATTGTTATACACTTCCAAATGTACAACCCGAGGTCACCACTCTAAAACAGCTATGACACACCACTAATCACAGTCGTCTGTCCCATTACTGTCCAGATTAGAAATCCAAGAGGAAAATTGCATGAAATTAAGGGAGACAGAAATTCATTCAAACCCCACAAAGTTCCTCGGTTGTTAGAGAGTGCCATTTATAAGTGCAGCATTGTGCTGACAATATATGGTGTTCTTTTAGAAATTGTTGGAGTGAATTCGTGCATGGAGAAGTAAAAGTATATGTAGCTAATCCCTTTAGGCATTTCTGTTGCTGGTTTTTGGTGAGGTGTTTTGTTACTAGGTTCTCACCACCTTTGGAAGCAAATTTTACTTAAATTTGACCGTTACCTTTCCTATGGAGTGTTCGAATAAGTAATTAGCGTGCTCTGTTTTGCCCGTTTTTCTTGCACTGTGGAAGACACATAAAAGATAAAAGTTAATTCAACAACTGCTTTTGTTTAGAATGATACCTACTGTTTCCTGTTTTTTCACATTAGAGTGAGAACGGTAAAGCGAGTAGGAATGTGTTGCCAGTGTACTATTGTACGTGTGTGTATCTGTATGTTCATGTTTATACTTCGTTTACATTCACTTCATAACTCTCTTTCAATTCGTTGTGATGTTTTTTAGCCACAGAAAGGTATGATTGGGGAATCAACGATGATGCATGCACAGAGATACCCTTTGATCCAGCTGGGTTTTTGGAAAACTGCAACTATGATAAGCACTGCAGACTTAAAAAGTAAGCGTCCGTCATTCCTTTAACCATCGATGCGCATACACATTGGGGGTTATTGTTGTCAGCATTTCAAAGGTCCAAAAGCCTTTGGTCCATACTCATGCATAGCGTGTCCAATCTGGTGACATCCCTAGCTAGCATATGTCATGTGACTCGACAGTTTTCTGTCAAGCAGTATTTAACCCTTGGCGTGCATGCTGCAGCGAGGTTTACGGTACTGTGTGTGTGTGTGTATCTGTCTGCAGCTATTCTTGCACTACAGGCATAGTATGAGGCGGACTAACAGCAATACCAATGGCTTCAGAACTACGCGAACCTGAAATATATAATGGTGATTTTGGTGTAGCTATTCCAGAGATATGCTGTGAAAACAAGTGAAAAGCCAATATGCATAATTGCACTACGTAGCTTACCTCGTCCTGATCTGCTTGCTCTGTGTACTTTAGGGGCACAAGAAGTCACAACGAAGGGCGTGCATCAACTCCCGCCCGCTATCTACTAGTGTAGCTAGCCCACGTCAGACCCTCCGCGAGCTACTAGTGTGGAGACCATGAGTAAACGCATACTCATAGCCCTGCCAATCAAGTAGCGGTACCGCACATGTGCTG